>JAQIWR010000342.1:0-22651 GCA_034695945.1 Glomeris hexasticha
GAAAATGGTTACTATAGCGAAATTTCGTTAAAAAGACTTGTTCCGTATAACAAAACCTCGATATAGAGAAGAAATTGTATGGCCCCTTCATATTCGTTATAAGGAGGTTTGACTATACCTCTAATATAAGAAACTGCCATAAAATTAAAACAAGTGTCTTATAAGAGTTTCTTCTGAAATAAACTTTGGCTAGGTATAGGAAACCAAAAAGCCCGATCCTTTAGCGGATGGTTTCACTCGAGGATCCGTTGCAATCTTGGACCGAGATAGACTACAAATCCGTCCACACACGCAACAAATAGCTCACAGCCATCGTTTGTAATATACAGTTTTATATAGAACGTAATGGGTTTTTCTTACAAACCGCTAATCGGACCGTACGGCGGCGTCTTCTTACTGGACCGTGTTGCTGATGGTGCCGACGTTTTCGATTTCGCATTCGACCACGTCCCCTTTCTAATAACACAGTGCATTATTTAATTTAACCCGCAAACTTCAACTTCATCGCGCCATCAATATACCTGGAGGAACTGAGGAGGTTTCCTGCAAGATCCGACTCCGGGCGGAGTGCCGGTGAGCAGGAGATCGCCGGGGTGAAGCGTGCAGTACCTGACGGTCAACCGACAACAAATCTCGTAATAGTTATTTTAGTATAGGTATTGTATACTAGTTTTTACCTGGATACTAACGACACGAGAGATTCGATCCTGTGCGCCATCTGATTCGTGTTTCCGTTCTGTTTGATTTCGCCGTTCACGCGGCAACTGATTTGTAAATTGTGCGCATCTGCGTCGGTAATCGGTCAAGATTAAGTAAACTAACGATCAATCAGCAATAAACGAAATATAACACGCTTTTGTATCTATTCCTATGGTAAACCCCTTAAAGAAATTACGATGGCTTTTATAGGAAAACCAATCACCAAACTTTAAAATTAACTTTTATAAATGGATGGGTTTGTATGCACACTGGCCAATCAGATTGAATTGAACTAGAATACCAAAGTTCATAAATATTTAGTAAAACATTGATGTAGTGGACTTTCTAAGGCCCGGAAAGCTTTCCGCCATAGAGAGATTTTATAAAAATTGTAATCATGTGGCCAAAGATGAAAAAAGTATTATTTTCCACCATTGACAAGTTTTAATTCGCAATGATTTAAGAAAATTACACAATAAAACTTACGTGACCCGCATATATTCATACGGTAGAACATCCCTAAACAAATACTCCGTAAACTAATATCCACTCGAAACTAATACAAACATCAGGTCCCAAGGGTAATAGTTTAAAGAGGTTCTACTTTCATATGCTCTGGAAACCTCGGGGAAAATGGTAATCGGAGCTATGATTGGGAATCTGGATGAATTCGAACGCACAATACAAAAAGTTATAAATATACACCACCTTGAATCTCATCTTTGGTAACTATTGCCGGACCTAACGGACAGAAGGTGTCCATCGATTTACCGATGACCCACTGTCCGGCGTTGATGTCCGCGGAGAACCAATCGCGAGCGCTTACGTCGTTGGCCACCGTGTATCCGAACACGTGATCCATCGCTGCAGATTCCTGCAAGTAAAAACTCAACTGAAACACTGTCAGAATATTATTCTTTATAATGTCCACAAGTTTACCTGGACGTGGTTTGCTAATTTGCCTATGACAACAGCTAATTCAACTTCCCAATCCAAAGCCTGGAAAAACAACGGATGAGCGGTTTGCGTGCCAGATGACAGGTGTTAACTCGGTTACCTGCGTCTCGGAAGGATGGATTATGTTACAGTTGGGTCCAACTATGGAGCTTGGCAACTTGTTGAAGATGACCGGCACTTTGGGAACCGGAAGGCCGAGTTCTTCGCAATGGTCTCGGTAATTCAGTCCTATGCACATTATTTTGCCGGGATTGGAAATGGGGGAGATTAAGCGGACCGAGTTGAGGGGACGTCGACACTCTTCGCTCTCCACCACCCTGTTGGAAGAAACAATAAAACAAGTAACATGTTGGACGTTATTTCAATAAACATATGATGCCGATTCTTCTCATTGTTTTACCAAAAGAACTTATAAAACAGTTGGTTACATGTTTCGACTAACACGGTCATCTTCAGAACAATACTGTTATAACAGAAACTTTGTGAAATGTCAACTACTTTTGCAGAAAGAAGACTGTTTCAAATTTGCAAAATAAACTTGAAGAACAAATTTGCAGAATAATCAAGTTCAGGGAATATAAGCATGATTTATAGTGCAAACATTTAATTTCTTCAATCACATTTTCGATAACTGAAAGTTTTTCTAAAATGTTTCCTTCGGACTTAGTTTCAGTTAACTGTAATTTGTTGAGAATTCGCAGTTAAACCACAATTGTACCATAAAACTCTTTCATCGTGTGCAGTATTTTAAACTTTTGGAATCGCGGTTACCGATACGGCGAAGTTTTACCTTCGCACATCGTTCATGGTCGTCGGATCTGGCGATTGCAAGATGGACAACATGTCGTGAGGAAGGTTCTCGTTGGCCAAACCGATGTCCACAACTTGGACCGAAGGGGCATTTTTAGCCACTACCGTTACCAGAGCACCGAGCCTCACTTTGCCGTGCGCGAAGAACTGAACGAACCTCATTTCGAATCGAATACAACGGAATCAAATAGAACCGAAGAGCTGCTACTGCACGAGATGGCCACTTCTCAGTCGACTAAAAGCGATTTAAAACATGTAATAGAGCGAGCTTCGAGGTCGACCTCACACTCTTACGAAGAGTGTGCGAAGTGTAAACACCGTAAAAGTTGATTTGGATTCGTGCCACGGCCAAGTGTTTCTACGAACGGCTTATGCAACTCACTGAACATTATCCTTATTTCGCGAACCACACTTTTCACTTTATTCGTGAACGTCTCCCGTACATGTTGAAAAGCGCAACAACTCTTGTAGAAGTTTACGCGATCCTGTTCGCTATGCGTCCGATGTTTTCGATTTCGCATTCCACTACGTCTCCTCTCTGAAATTATAATTAATTATATTACAATGTACATTAAATTATACACCACTGTAAACCATTGGCTCCAAACTCTTCCGGCTCTGCCTCAAATCTTTCAAACAATATCGTTTTGTGCGATTACCGTGCGTTTAAAAACTGCTTAAATTGAACTCTTATAAATGAAAACCCTCTGTATATTGAACAATAGTCACAGTCTCAACTGGACCCAATTATTACAAATTTTTTCTATAGAGTATGCGAGGTCACCGCCTCCAACATTTTTAATTTATCCAGATTCTACTGTATTATACAGGGTGAACCAAAAGTCTGGGCCTTAATTTATCTCAATAAAACCGTGGCAATTAGAATGAAAGCTATCCCACAGTTGAATAGGAAGTCACATGTGAGGAATCCGAAAATGTCATTTAGAATGACCTTGAACAACGTCTTGAAGGTCACCGGTTCTCCATCATTGCAACCGTTGCTCGGAATGAACATGTTCCAATTTGAAAGTTGTAGATCATGTCCCAAATAGTAAGGAAATGTGTTTTTGTTTTTAAAATACTAGTTGGTATTGATGTTATTGTTGTAAAACATTTAATAGACTTCAGTCTCAAAAGTTGCGGAATGGGAATGAATTGCAGATGCTGTGTTTACAGAATGATTATTTGTAATTTTCTAATTTCGAATAAACAAAAATTACATGCATTATCCTGGCACTCTAGAAAGATTTTCACTTTTAAATTCAATGTTTTATTACAATTACATCAATACCTAAACTTATTTCACAAACAAAATCATGTTTTCTTACTATTTGGCACATGATCTATACAACTTTCAAATTGGGACATGTGCATTCCGATCAGCGGTTTCAATGACGGAGAACCGGTGACCTTCAAGACGCTGTTCAAGGTCATTCTAAATGACATTTTCAGATTCCTCATATGTGACTTCCTATTCAACTGTGAGATACTTTTTATTCTAATTGCCACCGTTTTATTTATATAAATTAAGGCCCAGACTTTTGGTTCACCCTGTATAGTAAAACTTCCACAACTGAAAATTCCTGCAGACAAACATATTATTTTATTCCTGGTCAGAATCACTATTATTCCCATGTTGAAATTTTTCTATAATTGAAAGTAAGTGTTTCACATTTCAATTTGGACTTTCAGTTATAGAGGTTCCACTGTAATTTACTATTAATAAATACGTACTTCCAAAAGGGTAACTGTTATTTGGCAACGTCGCAACCATAGCCGTCTTCTTATTAGAAAACATTTGGTGCCAGATAGATTTTACGTTGCAACCGCCGTGACTAGAATACTCCATTCTTTGGTCATTTGTTTTCTTCGTCGGCGGCAACGCAAACAGATAAAATCCCTTATCTATAACGAAGTTAACTTCACGGTTATAACTTCTTATCGCACTGGGCAGGAAACATTTGAAAATGATAAACATCACCATCTTCGTAAATGATATCCTCCGCTTCTCTAATGACAAGCGCGGTGCTTTCGATCGCGTTCGAACTTTCGTCTTCGGTGATCAGCCACGGCTCCGCAGATTTCCCTGTAATTTAATTCAAATCCCACCGTATAAGTACAATTACCTGTAATTATATTTAATAAATTGTATAATATTTAGGGAAATTTTACTCGCAACGAAGAATGGTTTCCAGGTAACTTTGGACAATTGTCCCGACTTGTTGGGTATCAAATTTTGCTGGTAGAGAACATCTTGCTCCTTAATTGAGTGACTACGTTGAAGGTACAGCAGATCTTGGTAAGTACCTAGATTTAATTAGATTATACTATTTATATTAATCAGTGCGTTTAATTACTGAAATTTAATTATTGCGAACCGAACGATTACTCATTTCTTTCACGAAACAAAATAAATAACTTGGTTCGTGAACATGGTGTTCGTTAAATGGGCACTGTTAAAAGCCAGAAAACACAATTAGTACCAATAAATTAGACATTATAGTTCAAAACACGCTCTTTTATTTGAGCTTTTGTTTGTTTCTGTGCGTTTCACAGAAACTTTGCATAAAATTCGCAAATATTGACAATTTTTTGCAATTTCAGAAGCAGTACGCAACCTCTCGTAAAATATCTAGACTACATAATCTAAATCTCTAATCATATGAATTTTCCACATGCTATTCCGCACAGAGCTGTGAAAACGGAATTTTGATATTGTTAATAGTTTTTGAGTAACGAGTGAAAAATCATTTTTGTTGACAATTCGGGAAACTCGTTTTTCACTTATAACTCAAAAACTATTGAACATATCAAAAATCCGGCCACGCAGTGCTGTGCAGGATAACATTTAGAAAATTCATATATCAAGACGTTTAGGTTACCTTGTCTAGAAATTTTATGAAGGGTTCTGTACTGCAGCTGAAATAGCAAAAAATTGTCAATATTTGCGAATTTTTTGCGAAGTTCCTATACAACGCACAGAGACAAACCAAAACTCAAATAAAAGAGCGTGTTTTGAACTATAATATCTAATTTATTGATGCTAATTTTGTTTTCTGGCTTTTAACAGTGCCCATTTAAAGAACACCATGTTCACGAACGCAAAATACTCTCGACCTTGACAGCTACCCTCCGATAAAATTATGATGCCACCTAAATTATAAGCTATAAATAGTTGTATAACAAAACACAATTAATCCTGAATGCAAACCGTGATGAATAAGCGAATATAGATATATTTAAACATTCAAAATGGTAATGGTAGAAATGTCTGGAAGTTTATATTTTTAATGTGTACCTAATACACCAGTCAGTTTGTACCACGAGTTATAATCTTAACTTACCTACATATACAGCTGGTTTTACTTCATGATTTCGACCATCTTCCCCTATCATTCGTGTATGATAAGAATTCTCAAACAAATCCAGAGAATTCAGAACGCCGTCTTCAAGTTTCCACGCGTGAGCAATCGGAGAAGAAAACTAATCTCAGAATAAATAATTAAATAAAAACAATTAAAATACAAATGTGACATATTGCGGACAGCAAATATAGGTGCGTCACCTCGTATTTCCAAACAATTTCACCGGGGTTTGACGGACTAAGGGCCATGACGGTTCCTTCCGGGGCAACGAATTGCACATTCGTACTTCCAACATCACGTAGCTTTGAATCTTCACCACCAGGTGAATAACAACCGGAAGGGAAATTACCAACTAGCACCACTTCATGGTTTCCAACACTAAAATTCCACCTGCAAAATAAATGAAACAAAGTCATTATTATTATGATTATTATAGTTATTACAAAAGTTAAACACTGTTCATACCAGTCGGTGATTATATCATTCAAGAATTTCCCTAAATTTGTAGCTAAAAATATAAATTCCCTGAGTTTTCCAGGTTTCCCAGACTGGTATGAACCGTGTTTTAATGTGCATACTTCTCTACTCCAGTCATGGGGCAAATGGCCCTTACTGTCTGCACCTTTCGCTGTACGACTAACACGGCGGGTTCATCATCGCCAGACTTCTCGTATTTTTGACAGTCGTTGATTGAGCACGAATATCTTATCTAGAAATACATGCAAATACTACATTAAAGGTGAGCTGACACGGTTTTGTAAGGTACCCTGAAACTTAAACTACTTGAAGAAAAGTAATAAAGAAAGCAAGTGGTGCAACAAAATGTCCATGGAAATTAGTAAAAAAAAGTTATTAGATGTCAAAGTTTGACAGTAGGCTTATAGAGACCCTTATAATTGATGCTCCCCTGGCTTTCTGGATAGGGGGCCATCGAGTAAGGGTTTAGGCGGGAAACCCATGGAGAGCGGAATAAACGATGCGGACACTTCACGTGACATTGCAAAAGAAGGCAGAGTTTAATAAAGTACAGCTATTTATAGTAATTACAGGTGGCGCTAGTAGTTAGGAAATACAAGTATGGCAAGCAAAACGGATCATAATGAGGACCTTACAGGGCAAACTTTGACATCTAATAACTTTTTTTTACTAATTTCCACAGACATTTTGTTGCACCACTTGCATTCTTCATGACTTTTCTTCAAGTAGTTTAAGTTTCAGGGTAACCTTACAAAACCGTGTCAGTTCACCTTTAATGTCAATATATCAGAATTTAATATGAAGAAGTTGTAACCTCTCCACTGGACGGCAATATGCCAAATGTCCGGCTTTCTTTGCCACCGGTGATGACCGTGTCATCGGTTACTTTCAAAGATGCACTTAGCAGATCATCGACTCGAAAGGGCATCGGTTGGATGCTGTCACCTCCCAAAGTGAACAGATCACCTTCGAGTGAATGCACTATGTGAGACCACTGCCCATCTCTTGACATCTGCAAAAATACATTCGTATTTATCAAATTTATTAAAAACTGGTACAACATTTATACAGTGAAACCCAGCAAACTTCAGAATTGTTCGCAATGTAAAATGGAAAATTTGTGCACAATTGTGAAGGAAATTTGTTATTTTTGTGCACAATATTGTACTTTTATGCGAAGGAAATACAGTACTTACACTCAAAATTGTGTACAGTTGTGCACAAAACTTGCTGGAACCCTTTTTGTGCACAATTAGAAACAAAAGTGCACAAAACGTACACAAGCACAATATTTTGTGCTTAAATTGTGATTTTTTTGCAAGTTTTTTTTTGAAATTGTGCACAGTTGTTCACAACTTTTTCTCCTGGGAGGATAAGAGGGCTTTATAACCTGGATAATCATAACCAATTCTGAAATAATTTGAACATCAACAGAAAATTGTAAATTTCATTAATAAATAAATAAGATTCTAAAATGAAAACATATTGAATGTAAATTTTTTGGTAATTTATTTGTATTGCATTAATGCAGTTCAATAAATTACAGTGACCACAAAGAAAAATATAAGGACTTTATAAGGATTATAAGTATTTTTACATCCAGTTTTCAAGTTTATTTTACACGTTGAAAATAAAATATTGCGTAATAACAATCACCTGTAACTGTTTGATTGTAGATGCCAACAACGCACCAGGTCCTGTATTTAATTCCCATTTCAAATCGCCTTCTTCCGAATTCAAAGCAGTCAATCGACCGTCCAAAGTGCTCACCAACAACAACGAACTGCAATATTTACCGTAAATATCTTATCGAGATCAACAACTTCACAAAAACCGACTTCCGCAACTTTCTTGCACGAAAGATAAAGCTGCGCAACATCGTGATGCATTGGTCAATACGAATGTTGCGCGAGAATGTATTTCCGCGCAAGGAAGTTGCACAACTGCGATCGTACAACATAAAAATTTAAAACTTACCCGATCGGTTCGGTTTTTGCACGAGTTTCTTCGACGGATTCGCAGTCTGGAAGTTGCGGTTGATGCCCGATGGCGAATAAACAGCTGCCAATCGCGATTAGTCCGAATAAAATGAACTTTGTCGACTTTGCGAAAGAAATTGCAAACCCCATTGCGGGGCGTACTAAACGAGATTTTCACGCGATTTTGCAATGAAATTCATGTGGTCTGGAGAAATTAGTAATCGACCACATAATTAATGCTAGTTACGTAACAGATTCACCACTTATTACGTCCCAGCAAGGAGGTAGAAGTCCCAGGAACGGTTGAAATAATAACAAGCGGCCTCGATGCGAACGAACAACAAGCGCAAATTGTTAATGATGACGTGTCCGGGGACAGCGTGGAGGAGGCGTGGCCGCAATCCAACCCCCGAGGAGTAACGATGACTCATCGACACATCGATTTATTGTGTGCGTAATGATGACGTCATAGTCGTGCCATACGGATGTTTTTTGTCCAGTGTGATATGATCACCAATAAAAAACATATAGTCTGGATTGAAAAATACTTCAAATGCATATACATTGAATTTTTTGCAGTCAACTCGCGGATTTGTTGACTGTACGAAAAATAGAAAATTTTATTTTCTTAATTTTTGCTTCGATTTTTGCTTTGTTTTGTAATTAATGGAAATGAAAGTGCAATTTGTAAATTTATGAAATTTACAAATTATGCTTTTACTCTATTGAAAATTGAATGTTCCGTGAATTTGCAATTTCGATCCCAAAATTATTATATAGGTATATTTTATGCCTTTCAAAAATTAATTCTGAATAAAAAGAATTAGTTTTGCACCATATTGTTCAACCATTATAATAATCTGGGATTGCGAGTATACTCGTGAAATACACGTAACGCATGACGTCAACGCACTGATATTTTTTTTATATGCGAGCATGGAAGCGGGTACGAAATCTAATGAAATACAAGTATCGCATGACGTCACGCGCGCCGATTGGTTGAGCAGATCTTGAGCAGATTGCGAATGTTCCGTAAAATACGGTTAACGAATGACGTCACGCGTTCCGATTGGATACGTCGATCGTAATCGTGATAACGCTTACGTTGGAGTGCACTATGTACAGAGTGTTTCATTTGTTGTGCGCCGGGTATTATTTGTTGGTTGTTGTGCAAGGTTGGAAGTGTGGCGATCCGATGCTCGCTGTGATTACCGTTGATGAGCCCAGTGCTGGTTGATGAAATAAGTTTTTGGAGGCGAAATAGGAGGCCGATCGCCGATCGCCATATTTTTTCTACGTGTTTTTCCCGTCGTTTTTGCGACATTTTGCAGCCGATTTAGCTTATTGCGTCTCGTTCGCAGCAGTTGCGGCGTGTCAACGTGTCGCAATCGCCATATTGACTTTACACAGTAGAAACACAGAACTTGCCGCTGTGAAAAATCTGCCATGGCCACACCGACATATAACCCGGAGGAGTCGTCAGCCGACCGAAATGTCGAAATCTGGAAGATCAAGAAACTTATCAAAAGTCTGGAAGCAGCCAGAGGGTAAATATAGGCCTAATAAATATTTCAAAAAATCTCAAATTCACCTTATAAATTACAGACAAAACCCCTTTTTATATTCGGGAACCATTATATACACAATAAAATGAATAACCCTGAATTACAATTCACACTACTACCAGATATAATAAGATATAATAAATAGTTTACGAAATTATAATGAAATATCTAAATAGGCCTATCACAAATCATTTATTTTTTTAATGTGTGTTTTATTATATATGAAAGTACAGAATATTAATTTGGTTATAAATAAGACGTCTACAGGAAAGTTTGTAGGACCTTGTACCTTTTTTTAGTACTTGTGAGATCAAGAAACCTTGGCTGTGACGTCACAACTATTTTTACTATAAATATATATCGATAATCTTTTAAAATATGTATTTATAAATGTTGCACAGGTAATCTGAAAAACTGTTCTAAATTTAGCAAATGCTGTAATGTTTTTACGAATATATTGCAGTATTTTCTAAAATACATATTCTGAAATTTTATACAAGTGTTAATTTGGTTTAATTAATAATAAAATTTATTACAGCTACGTCATGATCATCATCTTCCTGCCAATAGACCTTGGAACATGTTCAGAAAATAGCACAAATAATATTTTAAACAGATTGTATTTCCGTCATCCATGGATTAATGAAAACGGTTAACCTGGAAATTCTGAAAAATCGAGAAAATTTTATATAAATATGTAATATGCAATTTAAATGTACGTTTTAAATCAAAATTTAGAAATAATGTTTGCAATTAATATATTATACTACTTTAACCTGAATAAAAATGCTCTGGTAAATTTTAAGGTTGAATATCGGCTTGACATCTTTCGATGGTAACGCCATCTAGCGAGCGGTATGGACATTAAAAGCAAGGTAAAAGTAACAACCATAAAAACGTTCAAACTTTTTTTAAATATTGTTGTAACCCAAATTGGTCACATAAACAACGGTTTAAATTGCATTTTCTAATTAAAGAATTCAGGTTACAACAATATTTTATAAGGTTTGAACGTTTTTACTTGGTGATGTCTATACTGCCCGCTAGATGGCGTTACCATCGAACGATCAAGCACGATCAAGACGATATTCAACCTTAAAGGTGAACTGACAAGGTAAATTTCTTGCAACCGATTTCTCAGAATAATTTCCTATGCATGAACAACATGTATTTGCACATGTCCAATTTTTTTTCTAATTTTTCCACCGATTCGTTTTTTTTAAAATAAAAATTCGCAAATAGGTCATCAAGTTCTCACATTGTCAAAATTTACATCCGGGACAGTGCGTACTATGGCATGCCGCTTGCACCAAAACGTGCTAAATGCCTACTGGCTTCCCCACTGCATGTGCTACAACAAACTCTCCAAACTCGAATTTTCCCCTTCCTAGCCTCTCTGTACAGGCCCCAAAAACATACAAACTTAAATCGGTTAAAACACTTTTAATAAATTAAAAAAGAAAACAAATGAACTCGTAGTTTTAATTTTAATCATTCTTTCTACAATCCGAATACTTATCATGGGGTGTTACAAAACCGTGTCAGTTCACCTTTAAAAAAGGGGTGTCATGGAATTCCAATTTATATTTTCATTGTGCTGTGGTCGGTCTCTATATTCATATTTCCCTGAACGGACTATAATATTTCTACTGTTACGAGGTTGTGATGTAATTTATATGCACCTTGCTCGCAAGAGTTTTTGGAACACGCACCTTGCATGGTGACCCTGGAGCGAAAGGACCTGGACCAGTGTTCCGATATTTTATCCAACACCACCAATCAGTATCCGAAGCCGAATGATGAATCCGTCAACTCCGACAGTCTCAAACTAAACCCTGCTCTCTGTTGGTAAGTCAATCACTTTATGTACCCCACCCACTAAAGTGCTTGATGACGTCATATTTGTACTTTGCAGCCCGTTCCACGAGATGAGCGTATGTTCCAGGCGAATGTACCTGGACAAGTGTGGTGCTGAGGCAGCTGCCATTGCTGACAAACTCCTCATGAAGATGGTTGGGCCTGTAGTCCGGGTAAATACATTCCCCCTACTTACGAATATTCGACTTACGAACTTCACCATCCCGCATTGCATACTGAATTATAATTGATATTTAATTTAAAACAAAGGAATCTTGCCTGAACAACAACAACGAGTTCCAGTGTTCTTCAAGTAATGATCTAACAGCAAACGTACTTCCAATACTTCTGGCAGCCATCTTGACTCCACTTTCTTATTATTACACCTGTTCGCGCACTTGACCGATCGGAGAGCAGCAGCAAACGAAACGCAATAATTCCCGCATTGTACAGTAGATATATGCGTAAATATTTGATACATTATTGCAGTCGGTGAGCATATATATATATATATTGGCGAAATCCGTTTGTTTTATATTATATCGAAACGTAATTTTCGGACGACCCCCTGTTTTTTAAATTTGAAACCGGTGTTTTAATTGTGAGGAAGTTGTTATTAATGAGAGAAAGACTTGTGCACGAGTAGAATACGTGAGAATACTCCTTTAATTAGGGATAATCTCGGCCACCACTTTTTAACAGTGGCGCTGCAATCGGATGTTGATTGCGCAATTAATCCTGGTGGTCAATTGTACATAGGACTGAACTGTACTGTGTATACGAATATTTATTTAAACCGGTTTATATTACGTACCAGACAGTATTGTTATATTTTTCATCTTTCCGTTAATTACAGGTTGTTTCAAAAGTCCCGCTCTCTGATTCTCCAGAAGGGAGAGTCCAAAAATTATGTATTGAAAACGTAATGGTTGGTGACAAAGGGGTGACATACATTATACTGATTTTATTGGATGCTATAGATAAAGTTAAATAAATGATGTGAGAGTTTAATTCATAGTCAGGTCCATTCTTACTGTGTTTTTTATAAATACAGGTCGTTGATATTTAGCTACTAGATACATTATGTATTATTTGTTTTGGCTTAGAACTGAAACATGCACCATTATCAGTTCATTAACTTTGTGTCCATAAATCGATACATTTCGCCTGTTTTAATTATTTATATTCCCTTTTCTAATACTATAGACAATGGCATCAATGGTAGGTTTTTTTGGGGGCGACAGAGTTGCCAGGATATACAGCATATATAGTATAATGGTGGTACAATTTCTGCATTCACACTACTATATACCAGACCCTAATCCACTCGTGCCATTATACTTGATTGCAGTGGGATACTTATTTTCGCACACAGCTCACCAAAATTGGTTGCGTGTGTGTGTGTGTACGTGTATTCATGTGGGAGGAGTTCCCCCAAAACGGCCTTTTACTCCATTTATAAGGCGATTAATTATCCCAAGAACACAATATATGCCTTACAAGACTAGCTTCCTAACCCATAAATTTGTAGCAATGTACTTGTATTACAACTTGGCAACATACATGTGGTATTTAGGAGGTCGGCTGCCATAGGTGGACCTCCTAACTTAATTACCCCTGTCAAAAATGCCACGCCTACTGTTTAACTTTTAATTGCAAATATTGTTTTTTATTAATTATCACAGACATTTTATTGTTCCATTTACTTTCTTCATATTGTACCAATTATTTTTGGTATAAATAGTGAACGTAATCCCTACACTGATTGGCGCCATCTAGGGGAAGGAAGACATACTTGCAATTTTTACGCATTGTACGAAAGTTTTTAAAAAAATACCCAGATTTTGTCGTTTAATTTTGGCAAATTAGTTTTTGAACGCATTAGTTCACAGATCGTATCCGATTGCCGCAAATTTCAACATTGTTTCAACGATATTACATTCAAAATTTGGATTCCGTGACGCATGCGTGACGTCACTGCGCGTCGACAGAAGCGCCACGTGCGACGATTTCGATAATTCGAATTTCGCAAACCGAGACCTTCAGCGCCATCTAGCGAGAGGTCGTGCCGTTCCGGATCGAGAACGAGGTTAATGGCGATGGACGGAGGTTCTTGTTCGGCGTCGTCGTCTTCCATGGAACTTGACGATGGTTCGGAAGAAGAGGACGACGAGGACGAAGAAACGGGCTTCGAGGATTACTACTTGACGGGTGGCGACGATTGTTACGAGGGCGATCACAACGACCCGAGGACCGCTGACCCGGAGTACACCGAGTTTGAATGCCTGGCCATCGACGACGTGGAAAAGCTGCTCAACGAATGCGTCGAACAACTATCCAACAGCATCCAGGCATCTGTACTCATCCATTCCCCCTTCCCTAACCTACTTACTATACTAACCAGTCGTTTACTCTTATTTCAGGTTATCCCGTCGCTGGCCAAGGTGCTGCTCGTCACCCATCACTGGGCTGTGCCCGATATCGTTCAGAGGTTTGTGTGCAATGGTGTAAAATAAACCATAAAAAAACCAAAAAACGAAACGAACGCAGTTGGGCAAGTGCCACTTTCTCTGTTAAGTTGTTTTCCATGCCAAATTATTACACTATACACGTTGATGGATGGATGTTTACATTTAAAACAAAGAATATTACATATTTAAAATCATTTTATTCTGCATGTATGTGTATTCTTGAGTAAACACAATTGTGTCTTCAATAAACAATTGTGTTTCCATAATAATGAGACAGAATACACTTTATTACAGGGTTCATACGCAGTTTGGAAAGTATGGAAATCATGAAATTTTAACAAATATTTTTACAGGTATGGAATCCTGGAAAAATGGCATTTTTGGGCCACTTAGGTATGAAAAATTGGGAATAGGGCTTGAGATTTTACTGGCTTATCTTCATTTACAACATGAATGAAGATTGATATCCTTTTCCTTTTTTAAATTTGTTTAATTTTCCTTTTCAGTGTGAAATTATAGTCAAAGAATGCCTTAAAATGTTTGTATTGTTTGTTCTATTTGTGACTCAACCCATTTGTTAGTCACTTTAAGATTACACACATTAATAAAAATGTAGTTTGGAAAACTATTGATTTGGTATAGAAAAAGGATGGAAATTTGTGAGAACAAAAGCGTATGAACCCTGTTATTAACTTTAGGGGTAAGAAACTTGATTGAGAAGCTAAAAAGAGCGTCTGCATTTGTCCACAGCTGTTCAAACATGCCCCAAATCTCTAAAATTGCAAAGTGCAAACCCAAAGTTGTATAATAACGTTGATGTAACGTTTCTCATCTACTTTAAAAAGGTATAAGAAAGATGCTAACAAGCTGCTGGTGGAATCGAGAATAAAACCTGGACACCCGGCCACCGCAGATGCTCAGGTGCGATCAACCGGGTTGTTGGCGCTAGCGTGAAGGACGAGTACAACGTGGTTTGGTTTCTGTCTCTTAGGGTGCCCACATGGATGGTGGTAAAATGACCATGTGTTGCGTGTGCCTGCAACCGGTGCCAACCGACGTCTTCAAGACGCTGACGTGCGGCCACACCTTCTGCAAGGACTGCTGGGCCGCGCACTTTGAGGTTCAGGTGATGCAGGGAGTTTCCACCGGTACATTAATTCAACAATTACTGCTAACCTACACCAGATTTCTTGTAGGGTAATAGTAGTTCAATTGTTGCAGTTATCGAATGCATGGACAAGGATTGCAGGGTTCTCGTGCCCGAAGATTTTGTCCTCAATATCTTATCGAAGTCGAGTAGGAGGGAAAGATATCAACTGTTTGCCTTCAACGATCACGTTAAGGTACTTGTATATTGTCTTCTTTCCGTGCTGTCTTCATCTTAATGGATTAACCACACGACCGTAGAGTCATCCGGAGCTTCGCTTCTGTCCCGGTCCCAATTGCAGTATCGTAGTTCGATCCAAGGAACATAAAGGGAAACGAGTCACGTGCAAACGTTGCAAGACTTCTTTCTGGTATACAATTTGAAGGTTTAAAGGTGAACTGACAGCGAATCCTAACACTATCATTTTTTGATGAAAATCGATCCATATAGTCACAAATAACGGACATTTCGAGATTTTTAAAGAGAAATTTTAGGTTGATTTGCTCTGATTGGCCGAAAAGGGCAACCTTGCTAGGGCGTGGCTTAAAGGTTACCGTTTTCGGCCAATCGGAGCAAATCAACCTAAAATTTATCTTTAAAAATCTCGAAATGTCAATTATCTTGACTCTTCAGCTTTTGGGATATGATTATTTGTGACTATATGGGTCGATTTTCATCAAAAAATGATTGTGTTAGGATTCGCTGTCAGTTCACCTTTAATTTCGCACATTATAATACATACACGAAGAAGATATGACGATTGTTGGGTACGCGTTTCAGCTTTAAGTGCGGCATCGATTATCACGCGCCGACGGATTGCGAAGTTATCAAAAAGTGGCTTACTAAATGCGCTGATGACTCCGAGACTGCCAATTACATCAGCGCGCATACTAAAGATGTAAGTGCGCGAAGTTGTGATTTATCGTAAAACAGGTGTTAAATCGGAACACTATTATTCCAGTGCCCGAAGTGCCACATTTGCATAGAGAAAAATGGAGGCTGCAATCACATGGTGAGTTGTGCGTGTTTAGTTGCCGTGTGTTACGTATGTACGTGTTATTATAACATTGCGGTTTTATGCAAAGCAGCAATGTTACAACTGCAAGCACGAGTTTTGTTGGATGTGTTTAGGAGGTAAGCTTAACGTAGTAAAAATGTCTGTTTGATCTGCTAAACGCAATGTTGAACCGTGATGCTTTTCTAGACTGGAAGACTCACGGCAGCGAGTATTACGAATGCAGTAGATACAAGGAGAATCCAAACATAGCCCACGAATCGGCCCACGCTCAAGCGAGGGAAGCACTCAAGAAGTACCTTTTCTATTTTGAAAGGGTGAGGGATTTTTTACCACCCGGTGACCCCGAGGCAAAGCACTTTTACGCGGTGGTACTGTACTCACAACGTTCGGTTGTATGTTTAGTGGGAAAATCACTCCAAGAGCTTAAAGCTAGAAGAGCAAACTCTTCAAAATTTGAAAAACAGGATACAGAAGAAAGTTATGAAAAATGAAGGGACTTGGATCGATTGGCAATACCTTCTGGATGCAGCAGCCCTTCTGGCAAGGGTAGGTAGACATTTAACATTATTTGAAACGAGGCGTTTGACAGTTTGTTTCGCAGTGCCGCTACACTCTGCAGTATACCTATCCGTACGCGTACTTCATGGATCCTAGTCCGAGGAAAGAACTGGTCAGTTTATAGTTGTTTCTAGTCTGATATATTACCGATTAATATATACATTTTTTTGGTTCAGTTTGAGTATCAGCAGGCACAGCTGGAAGCGGAGATCGAGAATCTCTCGTGGAAGATCGAAAGAGCGGAGACGACGGGACGTGGCGTAAGTTCATCGCGTACGTTTAATCGTACGATTTGCAATCTTATTTACTGCCAATGTTTATGGATTCATGTGGGGGACTAGGACATTGAGAACCAGATGAACGTGGCGGAAAAATGGCGCACAACTCTATTAAAGGATTTCCTGGATAGCTGATGGATGATGATGATGAGCTGCCGTACTCTTGTTTTTTGGAACGCGTTGTGAGCCATTTTGTCCATTTTGTAGCGCAAAAAATTTATTTCAGAATTAAGTTGTGTACAGGATATTGAATCGTGTATAAACGCAATTCATCTCTTTGAGCGGTGAACGACTGTCCATTTGCCGGCTTCGTCATCATCGCTTCCTTCTTCCATGGCTTCGCCGGCCATCTCGGTCGGTGAGGGATTTCGGTTCGAAGTAGTTGCTGTTGTTGTTACTTGGTGGAGTATTGCATCTGGTGCTGGATGCTGAGAGAACAGAATAGGAGGTTGGTCATCGTTGACCGAAGCTGCGATAGAATCTTGCGTGCCCAATCGTAAGGTGGGAAGGGTTGGAAGTAACTCTTTGACGCGGTCAACTTCTCCACGTTGACACATACGGAAAGTCCGGCAAAACATTTCAGCTATCTGCAAAGTTTTGTGATCTTAATTTACCCAATCTGTATATAGTAATGACGTCATAACTGTAATTTCAAAACCTGCTTCACACTTCCGTCATCAGCAACCGTGTCAAACTCGTGGCTTAGTACATCTTCCAGCATGTCTTCCACCTCATCTCGTTCAAGATTTGCTAATAAAACGTAACAATAGTCTCATCTAATAAGGAATTTAACGGACAAGGATATATACCGTTCTGAAGGAAGTAATTCGCGACGGCCTCTTCCAGCCATGTGGCCTTCCGGTTGCCATCCATGCCTCCCATTCCATGTTGAACGGCCAGCTAAATGATAGATTTTATTGCAAAAACAGTAGCTGATACGTATCAGTTTATTTCAGTCATTTATTTACCTGCAACGCTGTCCAGTTGGCGAGAACGTGTTTCACAACGCTTTGGAAAAGTCCGAAAGCGGGATCGGTGAAGGGCGCCGCCATCTTGCCGGAAGACGAGTGACGTCATGGTAAAGCCTAAAACGCGGGATTCAAAAGTAGCGTAATAAAATGGAATTATTTGTTTTATTTCTTTTATTTTGGGATGTTACAATATAATTTAATTAATGTTTAGCTGCAAAGCAGGCCTTGACAAAGTGGAGCAATCCAAGGTTGCGACGCTTCACCCAGTGGGAGTCCATTAATCATGAGGAACCAAAATGGCGTCCAAATCTGGATTGCTCATACTGGGTAGTTTCTAGCGTCATCGCCGAGTGCAGGCATCGGTGATTACGTCACCGGACGAGCGACCAATATGGCGGCGCCGCTGTCGGCAGGATATGATCGAGCGTGTCGGTGACGTTTGGCGGCGTTTCGCCGTTCGTAGAGACGATTATATCACGATGCACCGGGGTTGCCGCTAGAATAAGGAAGCGATCGATGCCGGCATCGTCGTCACATCGAGCCGTTCGTCGCAGTGCGCGTTGAACGCGGCGCTACAAAAGAAAACTGTCATCAGGCAAGATGGCGACCCGAAATTCTAGCAAGGCAAACGTCGCCGTGGAAACTATCGACAAATTGCCGAGCAACACGCTCAAGGTAAATTCCTTCGTCACTTATCAACCGATACGTAGATGCCGACTTTTAACGGTTGTAACCGAAATATACACCCGGATTATCGACGAACGACCGTAGCGACAAAAGAATGATGGTAGGGGTCGTTCAGTAAGCACGTGACGTGACATCAGTGGATGGATGCCAAATGTGGGTTTGTAGGAAATAAAGGAAATGCTGTATGGAGTGGTGAGTTGTTTCAAGGTCGTGCAATGCGCAGATGATGTTTAGGATGTTTTAAATAGGAGAACGTGTTTTCTTAAGAGAGGTGTGGCTGGAATATTGAATTTGGCCTTGGTGGCCGTGTTTGGTGGTGACTAAATCTGCACTTTGAATGCTACCTGCAGAGAAACCCGAAGATGGAACTGAGCAAGTCAGACCTGCTGAAGCTGCTGAGCTACCTGGAAGGCGAGGTGCAAGCCCGCGAGATAGTCATCGCAACGCTGAAGGTGTGTGTGTGGCCCCTTTAATAGGTTTGTAGTTTGTATGGAAAAATCCAACTCTGTTTTGATTGTGTGTACCTTTTACAACAGGCGGAAAGAGTAAAGCAGCTCCTGTACCAGGCTAAGTACGGTCACTTCGCCCTCAACGACCCTTTCGCGGCGCTCCAAAGGGACTCGTACGGCGCCCTGGGTCCCGGCGCGGCCTGCGACGAAGCCGCCATCAAGACGCTGTACAACAACCAGCTGGGGCAACTGGAGAACCTGGTGCTGCAACACAGAAGAGCCCAGCAGCGTCTCAGGGAGCATTTACGTGAGGTCTCTCTCTCTCTTCCTTCCATCCGCGGTCACCGCGTTAACCCGGGTTAGTTCACGGTTAACGAACGGAGTGTGTCGGTTCGATTTAGGTGGTGACGAACTTGGAGGAGGAGAGGCAGAAGCACGCGTTGGACACGGCCGAAGGCGATGACGTCACTTACATGCTGGAAAAGGAGAGGGAAAGGTTGCGCCAGGAGGTGGAAACGGAAAGGCAGCAGAAGAAGCGGATGGAGACCGAGCTGAGACGTGCCATAAGACTGTTGGAAAGCGAGAGGGCGAAGCAGAAGCAGATCGTGTTGCTGCTGTTAACCGAGAGGAAGTTGCTCATATCGAAGCTGCTGGACGAGCACGGGCGTCGGGAGGAACTGCAGCAGGCAGGTTGAGTCGGTCCGCGGTCGCGGCGCGAGCGGATGATGATCCATGTCACTCGATTTGTCTCCAACGATAGATTCTGACGGACGAGAAAGGTAGAATGGCGGATGTGGTGGACGGGCTGGAGGAAGAGAGCCAGAAGTCGCTGCAGATGGAGGCGGACCTGGAACGGCAAGCGGCGGAGTTCGTCATCGAGAGGGCGTCGCTGGAGAACGCCCTTGAACGCGAAAGGAGCCGAGTGAAAAGCCTGGAGATTGAGAGCAACGCGCTGCGCGCGCAGATCAGAGAGATGAGGCTCGGGGAAGGAGGAGGTACCATCGCCTTCCGGCACTTGAATCGTGTTTCGTTCGTACGTATTAATCGTTCCGTTTGGGAAAAATAATAGGGGACAGCACGTCACAGTCACCTACTTCGGTTCTCATGGTCGTCACGAGTTCATCTCCTCCGCCGCCGCCGCCGGTGAAACCGGAAAATCTAACCAGATGCACGAAAGTTAACGGGGCCGAGTCCCCTTATTCCCCTGGACGCAGCAATACTGGTATACCAATGATCTTCCGGCTTCAATACACAATATATGTAATGGCTTTTTTTCCACAACAGGAGGTTTGTTGGCGTGCGCCATCGGCCCACCGAAGTGCGTGTCTCCCGTCGCTGGCGCGGGGGAGACGCGGAGGCTGGTGGCTTGCGTATCCCCAGTGGGTAGAAGCGTGTCCCCTTGTCAGCAGCAGCAGCAGCCGGGAGAAACCTTCGTGGCGATCGCCACCAGGAACCCGTCGGTGTCCCCGACGCAGCCGTGCACCGCCGAACTGGTGGTTGTCAAGGTCCGATAGCTGTTACTCGAAAGGTGGTAGTTCTCGGAAACGAAACGGTGAATGAAATATACGTTGGACACGCAGGAAAGCGGTCAGACTCACCCGATGCAGGTGAGTCCCAGGGTGAGCGGAGGTTCGCCGCAGGGCTCCGCGGGTGGAAGGGTGTGTTTGCGCGTCATGTCCTCGCCTCCTCAAGCCCCCCAGCCGCCGAAGAAGCCGCCGACTACTACCAACGCGCCCCTTGCGGCCACCGTTTGCTGCTCGTCGCTGGCAAGGGGAGCTCCTCCTCCGGTTCCTCCTAATAAGCCTGTGCTGAGCGGTCCAGCGCTACAAAAGAAGGAGGCCATCGTGCGCACGTTGGTCCCCGGTGCCGCCGGCGCCGCGAGCGAAGCCTCGGTCACGTTTGACGTTCGCACGCAGAAGGTATTTACATCTTCAGCGGTTTAGTAAGTCGAGAGCTAACACGGTCCGTGTTGCCAGGCACCGACGCAAGGAATCCGGTTCGGGGTAACGGTGTCGAAGGAGCGGTCGAGCGGGCAGCCGAGGACGGTGTATGCCGCGTCATCTTCGACCGCCGCCGCGGAAGAGGGATCGGAGGATGCGGCCGATAGGGGGCCGCGGTCGCAGGTGGGTGAGACGGCAACTCTGAGCATGCGGACACCGTCGAGCATGAGGACGGACTCGGAATCAGACTCTGGCAGTCGCATGCGTGCCTCGACCCGGGAACTCGGAGCCGGAGCCTGCGGTCTGCCGTTGTACACTAGACCGGCCACGTCTCCTTCCGTTCTGTGGCGTGTCCTTCGCACCTCCCCGACCCGACTTACCTCGTCACCCGTCGGTCCCCCCGCCTCAACCTCCCCACCTACCTCTCCTCCTCCTCCACCTCTTCCTAGTAGTTCACCGCCGCCTTTCGACTCTGTGCCTGCGACAGCACGCTCGAACAACTCTACGACTTATGATATTCTGGGGCAGGAACTGGCCGATTTCCAAAGGATGTTTGTCTCCATGAAGTCCGCAGGTAAAAACTTTGCGCGCACCGAAGGGGTACTAACGTAACGGTGACGTTTTCTTTTCGGACAGCCGTGAGCGACGTGGACGGCGATGACCAAAGATGACGACGTGAGCCGTGTCTACGATCGCGAGGAAGACACGAGAGTCAAAACGGTGAAAGTGGTCCTTGCGACGAATAACACTCTGCCTTCGGCAGCCAAAGAGGAGAAAGATTAGGCGGCAAGCTTTATTTCGCGAATCGCGCGACTTCGACGAAGAGGAAACGACACGTTTTGACCCACCGGAGATCGAAGCGCTAGCAGCTGATTTTAGCCGACGTTGGAAATGTCCGAAGCCCTCGTCGTTTTTACATTTTAAGTGTTTAATTTAGATGTGACGTTTTTTTAAAGCGCTATATGGTTGTCTCCCTTTCGTGGACGGTCTCCGTCTCCCGGCCAATAGCGAGATCTTTGAAAATATACACTTGATGACCCGAGAAAAGCGTCTATAAACGTGGAAAGGGTTGTTCAAAGTGTATTTTTCAAAGGTCTTCAGCAGTAGGGCTTGGGAAGTGGTGACCCGCCAGCGAGTACCTGTAGCAACTGCACTTCGAGCCCGAGGGCTTCCATATTTCAAAGTCAATATATTTATCAATATGTAACGTGACGTTATAGGCCATTCGAAATAAATATGATGCTGATCCGACTGCTGTCCAAATTACTATTATATTTTAATTCTAAAACATAATGGAAATTGACCATATACGAAATCACAAAGTAACATGACTGCACAAAACACGTTTAAAGGAGAAGTGTCACGATTTTGCAACCCCCCTCAAAACTAATTTCATTATAAAAAGCAATGAAAATAAACACAT
>JAQIWR010000343.1:0-22619 GCA_034695945.1 Glomeris hexasticha
TCCAATTTAGAAGTTGTATAGTTTTTCGTCACGCACAACATATATTTGGTTTATTTTTTGGCGGACTGTCCCTTTAAAGCCCAGGGAGATTTTGCTTTTTATGTGTATGTCTATGTATAGATAGATAGATATACAACACACTCAAGTTGGCTGTGAAATCCTCGAAAGCCATGAGCAGCTTTTATACCGTTTCACGTGCCCTTTTGTTTGCTTTCGGTCCCACACCTGCCCTTTGGCCCATTTCCCCTCCTACTAACTCTATGCTCATTTTGACCCAAACTATTCTGCCTCACCTGTGTCCTGTGTCAGTCAGTATAGGCCTAACATTCTACAAGCTCTTTTCCTGTTTTTGTGGTTTTTGCAGGTGACCTTCTTACTGACATAAACTTCACTGTGTACCTTCCTTGTTCAATTTACCTTATAAAAAATTCAGTGTGCAGGGTTAGGAAAAAGAAATTTGCGAAAGAAACTTTAGATTCCCATGTCTGCACCTAAAACTTCACCCTCAAATGTTATTTCATTTTTTTAAAAGACTTCTATCCCCTCTCCCCCTCCCCACTAAACTTCAAATGACCTCTTTTTCATTGGATGGTTGCATCTGTTGGCCTTCAAATTTGGCTTTTTGTATTGATGTTGTTCGTAAAATGTCCTTTGGTTCAATGATGTGTAGCTAAACGTTTATGGACTGAACAAGAACAATTCTTTTCATTTGATGTTGTTTTTTGCTGCTAGAGGGCGCTACTGGTAAACACGGTTGATATTCAGTTCATTAAACGTGCATGTTTATGACTGAGGTTATAATGAAACAAATACAGATATATGTAACCTACCATGTACAACTGTAAAATATTAGGTCATATTCAATTCAACTATACTGAAACCGCGGTCAAAGTTGCACCATGAAGGGTGTGGTTAAAAAGGAAGACGAGGTAATTACGAGTACTTTGACCATTGAGGCATTTTTAATGGTTGTTAGCCACGCCCAAACATGTCATAACATCTTCCTGATTGGTCAAAACACTCGTAATTGTCTCATCTTTTCCGTTTCACCAACAACTCACAAGTGCAACTTTGAACTCGGTTTCAGTAAAAAAAAAAACATGCAATGTCTTAAAAATTTGGGGTTATGTGAATTTTGAGTAAAATATGCATATATAGGTTCAAATATCTACATTGTTTTGTTTATTCACGTGAATTATACAGGTCACGTGCTCCTATTTGAAAATATATTAAATCAATATGGAAGACTATTAATAATTTGTTCCTTTTGCAAGTTTATGGCATCGCTTTTATATGTAAAAATACGTATATTCACATGTGTGAATGAAATGCAAATGTACTAGTATATCCTTGACTACTGTTGCAATTTCCCCTATTGTACTATGGTTTTTGCGTCATTATTGCAAGCATGTCCAAATAAAATGTTTCGTTTGGCACGGCCATGTAACCATCAAGTTTACTTCCTGTTGGCCAGTGATTTGCACTTTCGCCACTTGTCATACACGTACATGATGTGCTACCGTTAATTCTACATGTCAATAAAACGTGTTATGAAATTAAATTCATATGTAATGCGGATCGGTGCGAATGATCCGCACATTTGTACACACTGTGTGCCACTTTTGCGATTTTATTACTATAACCTAGCAGGCATAACAATGGGTGATTACGTAATTTGTATATCGCTTGCCACTGTAACAAGGTCTCCAGCTCCGGATGTAACGCCCAAATTGGAGTGTGCACCATAATCATTGAGATTAAGTACCCTTAGCTGCCTCCAGCGGGCGCTCTCAAAACTAAACATGCTATTTTCCGTAGCGCCACCACCGGCAGACAAAAGAATCAAACCATGCATTCTGTCCACCACCAATTGACCAATCTCAGTAGGCGTGTCCAATCGCCAATATGGAGGCTGTAATGTGGATAATCGTGCAACCCTATTGGCTGTTGCCTAGATATCCACAACAAGGACGCCATTTTTCTGTTGAATTTCAGCCAATAGCGAGGCTCGTGAAATCTGTCAATTGCACAAATATGTTGGTGGACAAAATGGCGGTGTGACGTCACTTGGGTTGGGTTTTTGCGGCCTGCTGGCGCCATCTGTCCGCCATGCTGGCGAATTCTGGCAACATATGTCACAGAGCAATAATGTCAAAATAAGTTGTTGAAACTTATTTAAAAGTTGTAACATTACTTCTATGTCTATAACTGTTAACAGTTTTTATTGTGTAATTAACAAAGCAATTGTGAAAACCTTTGTGTGAATACATTCAGTAATTCCATAGAGGGAAATATTTGTATATTGAATTTAGATTGTAATTTAATAGTATAAATGTGATAAATTTGTCTGATGGCAAGTTAGTTGGAAAACAATAGAATTTTAGAATTGAAAATTAAACAATTGGTCAAGCTTTAAATTTGAAAATATGCTTTCAGTACCCTATATATGTAACAAGTATGATTGAAGTAATGGTACATGCCATTTGGGAATAGGTGGGATTTATCTGAGGTCACATGACCCACAATGGCGCCAATACAAATGGATAATCTTATCGATCAGCCATGTTTCTAATTTGGCTCAGCCCACTAAATTCCCTGAAGAGCGTTTTAAGTGGATGTGGACCTTACTTTCACAGTGTCATTGCCCCAAAAGAAAAGGGGTGTGTCCAGACATTGTAAGGGTCACTTTAGTGCAAGACACATGCTAATCTGCCAGACAAATAGCCCTCATGGGGGGTTGAAACGTTTTGCACTCAACACCAAGGTGGCAGGTCATCTGGTCACAAGTCTGCTTGACATAACTATACAACTGGTCACAATGAGTACGACCACACTTGTGACCAGATGATCTGCCACCATATTTTATAGTTTTTATGCTCAAACCCATGCACTTTGAAAAAGTAGGTTCTAAGGGGAAGAAATGTATGAATGGAAAATGTTGTTTTGGCACATTGGCACCTAGTGACCCTGCTTAACCACCAGATGGCGTTCGTACAGGTCACCCAAATGGCGATTATTGAAAAATGTTGACCCATGAATTTTGGAGAGAAAAGATGGCGGCACGTGCGGCAGTTACAAAGGCATAGGGCCAGATGATGTGGTCAGCAATTAATCACTGACCTGCACCCAGTGGGTCCCTATGGACCCTATGTGTCACGGTGTAGCCTAACAAAATGCGAAAACAACACCCCTCAGTCTTTGGTGTACCCTTGTAAATGGTCTGTTAAATCGCCATCACCTTGGAGACCCAAAAACCAGGAGAAAATAAGAAGAAAAGATGGGCGGGGTTTGTCTTAAGAGAGGGGAGGGGTCAACATCTTGCTTTCCTTCTCCTTCTCCTCATCCTCCTCCTGTTCCTTGCTGTTCCTTGGTCTTGGGGCTTGAGGTTAAAGGTCGTGCACAAGGCCACCATTGTTAACAACCACCAGAAATTCCACTATCTTCCCGCCATAACATCCTATGGCAGACCCATGTCCTCTAATCTTGTGCTTCTGTTTTATGGAGAAACTTGAGAATTAAAACACTGTAACAATTTACATTATAACCTGGAAAACCTGGAAACTGAAAACTAAGTTTGTGAAATATATGAGTATGTATTTAATTTAGACTTCTAAATATTTAAAATAAATAGTACCTGTTCAATGTACCAATTCGTTCACAATTAACACTGGGAATACTGCAGTAAAACTTGTCTAAGGTGGAACCTATCAATGTTGGAAACCTATCAATGGTGAAAAAATAATATTTAGACAAAATAAATGACAGCATGTATATATGATACATTTTCAAATAATGCAGTGAATTAATGAGAAAGGCAGGAAGTAAGGTGTACTGGAAGGTGTAGTATAAGAATAGATATTGCCCTACATGATACAAAAAGCTACTATGTAAATTGTAATTTTTTTGTACATACTTGGGTGAACAGGGATGGGTGTTTGGTGGTGGGTGTAAGTTTCTACTCGATTACAAAGTGAGCAGGAAAGTTGCAAAGAGGGATACATATAAAGAAGAAAGAAAGGTGGAGTAGTATATATATAGAGTGAGAGGGGTTTTTGTGTTGAAGGACGACTTTTTCGATGAGGTTAGGTGGCGGTCAAGCAAAGGGCAGACTATGTTTCTTATAGTGTTCACTGAAGCCTTGAGTAGGAGGATGTCTAAGCCTAAAGTTTGTCATTTGACTATTGAAAATAAGCCTACTTTTGACATTACAACACAACCAATGTCCTATTTTCACCTAAGGGCTAAAACCCTCTCCCCTAAAAATGCAACTTGACATTATTTTATTGGTACGTGTGGTTTTGTAATTCTTTGTTGCAACTTTTTTCCCCTAATTTTTTCCCCTCTGTTGCTTGTTGTCTCGCAGCCAATGTTATTATTTTTAACTTTTTCTCCTGTTTTGTATTTTTTTTTCCTTTTTGCTTTTCCTCTTTTTATCTGGCCAGACTGAGGCAGAAAGCTTGGTGTTTGTAATAAAGCTACTCGCTCATAGAGGGCGCCCCATTGTTTGTCATTGTTTGTTGGAATTTGTTACAGCTTATCGCCAAGCTGTTTTTTCTGGTCTGTGGTTATGAGATCCATTTTTACTTCTATTGCTTTTCCTATACTGTCATTGTAAAAGCTCATACTTACAGCTGAGCTCCAATTTCCAGATTGATGTGTTCAATTTGAGTATAGAGTACCATATATTGATTGCTTGTGGATGACTTTTTTGTATTTTACTAACCCAATAATCCAACACTGATCCCAGGCAATATAGAAATTAATGTAAAACGTTTTAGAGTAGTAATATGAATTATTAAAATGAGAATTAAAATGACCCAGAAGAATATTTGTCATGTTAAAAATACATGAATTATGTTATGTTAGAATTTAAAAAACTCAAACTTGATGTCCCTGCAGCATCAAAAATTGTTTTCAACAAAGCATTTTATGTAGACGTGACTGGTTATTTAATTGGTTTTCTGATTGTTATGGTGAAATGTGGAAGAAATATTATGCGTTGCGAATTGATAATTTTTTTCCCCATACAGTTTCAGTGGCTAGTAAATAAAATTAAAAATTCACAGTTTGTCTAAAGTTGCTACATTTTGTTGTGCGTGGTAGATTGGATTTATAACGCTGCATTTGTATACATACTGTATATGGGTTGTGTGTCTGAAAACTAGGGTGTATTTTTCAGACCTTTTTTTTAGAGGTTTTAGGGTTGGATTTGTACCGGATGGAAGAAATTTCAACTCGAAATGTTGAATGAGAATTCACACAGGAAGTTTAGTCATTGATACTCCTGTATTGTGTTGCTTTTTTCATGCCTGTTTTCTGTTAATTTTGCTCGAATTATTATATCAAGTTAAAACCTGCAGTGGGTACCTAATATAATTAATATAATTTCGTTGGGATCATTTAATAACAAGGACTAATATTATTGAAACATTTGGCACGAGGTCATGTAACTATATCTCGTATATTATAGGTCACTGGGTGAATTATTAATTATCATTCTAGTGTCTATTGTGTAAAGCTGACTACTATACAATATTGGCCCCATAGGATGTAGTAGGCGATTGTGTATATATATGTAACATAATTCAAGTATTGGAGCTAATTGAGTTTGTATAGAAAGAAAGTTCGTTCTGAATGTTCTTATAATTGGTGACATCCTTTTCTTGTGAGATTTGCTGGTCGGAAATGCAGTAATTGTTCAGGGGATGTTATAATAGGTCGGTTGGATTCAATCCTGAAGCTGCTAACAATCTCAGTAATTGAGGTTTTTATGCGAAGAAAGTTTAGAGTTGTTATAATAAGGTCAAAAAAGTCATTGTTCATATCTTTGAAAATATACATAACTATAATGCTACTTTCCATATTTATTTCTGATTTAATTTACCAAAGTAGGCTGTCATTTCCTGTGTTGAAATATTTGACATTTTTAATTGTTTTAGTTAACATTTATTTCAGTTTCTAAAGGGAAGTTGTGTGGGTTTGAGCAAAAATGAGCTGGCTGCAACATTAAAAATTGATTATATTTTATGTAATATTTTCAAAAGTTGTATTTTGTAATATTTTCAAAAGTTATATTTTGTAAAAGTTATATAGTTATATTTGTATTACAAATTATGAAATTGAACATGCAGTGTATTATATTACGAATTCAATAATTCGTAATTTACCTGAAAGTCAATTTACTCACTGAATGAATTTTTTAAGTGTTTCATTGTTTTATTCTAAATTAAATTCACTTCCAAAGTTCCTGGAAGATTAGCCTGTGAAATATTTGTATAATTTCTCGGAAATTAAAAACAAAAACATCCGGAAATTAATCTAAAAACAATGAAGTTTATTTTATTTTCTTATTCATATCTGGAATTCATACCTGGAATTTAAGGAAAGTTTTGGTGTAACTTTGCTGGGAACCACATACATTATTCAGCTATTTACACCGGAAAATGATTGAAACACTAAATGATTTCATGAAATTCTATTTTGAAACGTGTGTTCAGCAGTGTGCTATGTGGTTTTTGGTGTTGAGAATTTGTTTTTTCAACAAAAAGAAAAAAAAGAAAAGGAGGACAAAAGAAATGACCCCCTCCTCAGTGGCGACGTGGACGGCCATCGCCGGAAATCGAAAAACAAGAAGTCGTCATAAATCTTGACTTGTCTAGTCGTCGGAAACGAGAAGAAAACCGACTCCCCTAGAAGAAAGTAACACCCAAACAGGCAGGCAAAAGCAGGGTCAGGGCCCTTCTGAATTCTTCTTCTTGAACTTCGCAACTTTATAGGGTTGCAGTGTCTGCCACTGAGGGCGCTCCTAATTCTCCCCCCATTTTCCCATTTTACTACAACAGCCAGTTCATTGATGTTATATTGACGCCTTTCTTTGAACACAACGTGAAAAACACGTTTTCTGTGGCAAGTTTTATTTACAGGTTCAGTGATAATCTTTACAAATTACACCAGGGTGTCTACTAAAATTATAATCCTGATAAAGTCGCCAGATTTTTGTTTTGGTTATTATTGCCTGCAGCGCCCTCTAAAGATAACCTTTGCATTCAAAATTCTGCATCCAGAATCTCATTTAGATTATCTTGTTTGTTGCTGACTTTCACCCTTATTTATTGTGATGCTATTATATGAAATTTGGAAAGTTTTATAAACTTTTATAATATTAATTGGTTCAAACTTTTAATACATTTTTATTATTAAGCAAAATATAAAATTAGAAAATGTATATGTAAAATTTACAGTTACAATGCCATATAATAAACAATCCAGGTAAAGCCAGTGACTGTATATAAAAATTGTTTTAATTCTGTATAATGTAAAAAGTATATTGAACTAAATAATGATTAAAGCAACAACTATGTTGTAATGTCATTATAACTACATAAAATAAAGTGAAATTCGAATAAAATTATATCACATGTATTATGCACATTGGAAAGTATAGATATATATAGTGTGGCTCAACTCAAGGTTGCAGCGATTTACTATTGATTTCTGGCTTTATTGAGTAAACATTTAAACCAAAAAACTTTTCATGAAGCACAATTGATGTAACTTTACTGAATAAAGTTAATTGATGTGTATGTTCCCATATATTTACTTGGGGATTATATGGTATTATTTTTTAACAATCGTTGAAATGTGCAATCTTGAGTTGAGACTCACTATAGATATCACAATTGGTTGAACTGATAACATGAAAATCATAGACATACAAGGTTTACAAAAGTTATACATGTGTAAAAAAATCTGTAATTTACATTTACAGATATAAGAATTTAGTTATTGTCATTAGAAATTTTAATATGTAGCCCTATTATGTATTTTAAATATAATCTTGAAATGGGTGTCATGTACAAGTATTTTTTTTATAAGTAACTGTTCTAGTATATAGATTTTATTGTACTGTATATGTAATAGAAACAAAAGTTGTAGGGGAATTTATTAGTTGGTGGGCGAAAGTTGATGACAGACCGTTGGTGCCCATTGGTGCCCATTGGTCATTTGTTTACTTGGTCGTATGGTGAGGGGGTAAACAGCTTTGGAAATGGTGTTGGGTGCCTTGTGAAACGTCAAAAGAGACCAAAGGAAGAGGAGATTTGTTGCAGGAAAAGGGCGAAGCGGAACGGAAACCCCAATTCACCATTTCCATCCATGCACTATGGTGTCACAAACGTGACAATATTTTCACCACCTCCATACAATCAGTTAGATGTACATCTTGCTCCCATGATTTTTTTTTATATTCGAGCTTATTGTTGCAATGAAATTATGTATAGACTTGACATTTTCAATTATCGCCTTGTACATTTATTATTGTACACAGAAGTAGGACACCAAAATTGACATCCAATAACTGGAACTAATAAGCGTATAGAGATAGCAGTTTTATGTCACGTATAAAATATGGGCGTGCAAAATAAATAAATGATGCCAGGATGAATATTATTCTTGACTATTTCTGCACAATTTTAACAATTCCTTTTTTCTGATCTATAAACGTATTACTACACAAAATTAGCAGGAAATGATATTACCATGAATTTATTAATGAATTATTTGCATGAATCGTCACGATTAAAAAATCGCACCAATCTTTTGTGTACGTACATAAATGTCTGTTGCCATTTACGGTGGCATTGAATACAGAGCCGCACCATTCTTTTGTGGACATACATAAATGTCTCTTGCATTTGAAGTGGCGTGGAATAATCAGTCTTGGCATTATTATTTGCACAATGCATGTGTACTGTGCGATCGTTTCGAGGCATAAAAATGCAGTGCAGTCATAAATTGTCGTTTATTTGAAAATGGGACATTTTTCTGTTATGTTGGCGTTGCCCAGGAGTTATTACGTAAATTTATTCCATAGTCCTTATCGATTGTATTGCACCAGTGTTGCCAACAAAATGCAGGGTGATGGTGACGACATTATATTCGCAAGTGATGCGAAATAAGCAGTTGACCAATTGTTAATTTTATTTACTCGAATTTTTTATGAAGCCTAAAATGTCATTTTTTTTTAAATCATAGAATTTTATTATGATTATGTAAACCTCAATGTTTAATATTAGAGGTATTGAAGCATTAATGTCTGATGTTGAGAATTACCTTGAATTTAATACGCGAATTTGTTATTTTAAAACATACTGAATATAAATAGTTAAAATATTAAATATAGTATTTGAATAAAACAAAAATAATTACAGTAAGTCACAGTTAACATGCACTAAAATAAGTGAGACATTTGTGTTGAATTATATTTCTACAAATCTAATATTAAATGCATTTATTGCAATCGTAGCCTTAATTATATGTTTAAAATTGTTTTATGAGCACTGTTGATATATTTTAAATTGCATTGCACTTGATGTGTTGTCGAAATGTCATATTAATGTTTGTTAGTTTAGATGTTGGAAATTTCTCAGTATAGGTACTGCTGTTCGTACAGAAATTGGATTTGAAAGGGAAAACAAAAGAGGCATTTTATATTGTGTGTATCATTTTTGTTGTGTGTTTTTGTTGAGTTGTTTTTGAGCGTCCTTGGCAACCCAGCTTGGATTTCGTCCAAAGTGGCCAACATCATGTTCCCATGCACAAGTGTGAAACCACACACTTGCCAATATTGTACACCCAGTAGTAACATTCTACATACAAGCCTACAGGTTATATGTACTATATTAATTTTGCGCATTAATTCTTCACAACTAAATGGTGGAAAATTTGATTATTAGCCTACATCTGCATATTTGCTGATACTGTACTATATATATAAGTATAAAATGTTTGTGCATTAATTTCATTCTCTATATGCATAATTTCAAAGTCACTGTGTTTAATTTTAATCACATAACACCATGTTACAGACGTATACAGCGCATAAATATTTAATTGAAGTAAGGAATTGTGACACAGGTCTGGGAAGTTATTTTTAGCAATTTGTATGTTGGGAAATGCATTGTATTGTCCTTCAAGTAGTAGGCTTAACGATTGCCAAATGTAATTGATCTGTATAATGAGGCTAATTTTTGATTTGTTTTGTTTGTTCATTTTTTTTGTGTAGCTTTGCTGTCAGTTTGGTGTGAAGAACTTGGTCGTTTACTTTTGCTTCGTCATCAAAAAGCTCGAGTAGTTGGAGCGGGAGCAGGAGCGGGAGCGGTTCTGGGAGCGGAAACTGTCAAACCACCTCCCGGCATGCATCAGCAAATGCAGGGCAAACTGGCATCACAAAGGTAGGAGGCTAAATTATTCTGAAATTAAAGTTGTAATTGTTTGAAACTGTTCTGTACATGTTATGTCACTTATTTATCAGCATGTGGTTACTGGATTAATGTCTGTGGTTTTCAGTATATAGGTATTGTGTGTAATAACATGTGGAAATGTTTTTCATGTTATATATTGCAATAATTTATCTAGTATAGTACAATTGAAGGTTATACCTGTGACGTTTTTTACAAATGCTATTGTTTCCTTAAATGATTTACTGGTGTATTGTCGATTTTACACGGTTTTAATGACGTTATTTACGAGACGAATTAAAGCGTTGTTCCGTTCGAAATTTTTAGAACAATGCTCAATTGAAAAGATTTAATTTAAGTAAGTACTATATATTATAGTGAACTAAGAATAAGAAAGAAAAAAGTATGAATGACCGGCAGAGTGCAAATGTGTGCAATGTTTAAAAGTTTCAGGAAGTGTTTTGTAAAGGTTTTCCTCCAACTTCCGGTTGATATGGCATCCAATGTTTCACGTGACATTTTGATCACGTGGTCAGGAAGTTTGCAATAAATGCGGATTTTCAATGGGACATAGTATTGTTATTGTAATGCCACTTGCTACTGGTATAGTATACTATGCTAGTTGATTTTATTGTGCATAAAAGTGCAAATTACTGCACTGATCCTTTTTTTATGATGCTTCACTATTGGGTAAAAAAGTTAGCAGTCACGTGACAAAAGGGCAACTTTTACGCTCCTGTTGTTCTGAAACAAGTAAATTAGGCCTATTCAGATTTATTGTAAAGATAGCTTCCGTGTTCCAAATGTTGCTTGTTAAGCATATGCAACAATGCAGAACAATATAGCTTCAACTGTGTGCACTTGAACTTGATTTGCTCTATAATTTTATAAGGGAAAAATATGACAGACATGTGAAACAATCGGGTAATTTGTTCAGCTGGATTTCATTGTTGTGGCAAACAAATTGGCCAATTGCAAAAATTCTAGAATGGAAAATCCCAAGTGAAATTCAGCATGCAAATATTATAAGTAAAATAGCTAAACTGCATAAACTTAGGTTAAGTTAAGTAATTTAAAATTTTGCAAAATTATGAAACCTAAAATCGATATTTAAAGTACGTATTTCTAAGTGATACAAATCTGAAACATAGGGTATGCCATGCAATTTTAGAAAATTCAAAGTTACTACCTACTAAGTATAGGCAACTTAAAATACCACTTAATTTCTTTAATTTCTAAATTGTAATTAAGGAAATGTAGGAAATTGCAGATTTGAAGTTGCATAAACATATTATACAATCCTTGGTAAATTAAATTAAACTTGCAAATGCCAAAAATGTGCAAATTTTTATACAACTCTAAAGATTCTGTATATATTATAAAATAGCAAACTTACCCGACTGTACAAAACATATAATTAATTAATTTTTGTAACAATAAAGTGATGACAAATTGTGTGATTTATATGTTACAATGGCTGTATGCAATTTTCAAATGTAAATCACCATGCAGTTTAACATAAACAACATTTTAATACTAATTATAATTTGGTTTTGACAATCATGATTTTAATTTTAATAATGCAGCCAATGTGTGAAATTAACTAATGCATTATTTCTGAACATTGAACATTTCACTTTATTAATTGTGATTTATTTTACACTAATTGAATCAAGGATTGTAACAAAAATACGTAGATGTACATCCCATGTAGTTTATTATTAGCTAAATGTATAAAAATGAAACAATTACTTATGTGATTCACTTACATTATAAGAGCATATATGAAGTAAGTGTGAAGGAGCAATTACTCTCAAATCAAAACAATAATTCATCACTGGTGCGTGCTAATTCCCAGTCACATGTGCTTATATTATATATACACATTGTATGTGTATATTTATTAATAATACATCTGACTCAAGTGTTCATTATACAGAGCAGCAAGCCTGGATTTCACCTAATTAATTACGTAGATTGCGATTATTGTCACATATGGTATACATAAATGGAAATGTTTCCAATGAGCTGCTATACATACAGTATGAATTAATCGATTATTATATAAGAGCTCTGGAGGAGGTCTGTCTGTGCATGGAGATCTGCTAACACTGTTGGGTGGCAGGGGAAAAAAATGGCGGCCAGTTTTACAAGTCGTTGAAAGCAGCTTTACAAGCTATTAAAATGGACTGGATGACAGGCTTATATACTGAATCATGGTGTGAGGATGTGTGTGTGGAATGCAACCAATTGCCACTTCTCAATTCTCAATTATACCAACCATGACAAGATAAACAAAATTGCATGCAACAATATATGCTGCATGCACTTTCCCAATCTGTCTGTTATATGTTGAAATTGGTACTAAATCAAGTAATTATAATTTGCTTGGACGCTTTAAAGACCCATTAATATGTAGTTTTGTTGCCATTTCATGACGTTGACTGATAAAACTGGTCTAGTGGCTGTATTTTTCACTGTCATATACAATTATTTTTACATGCATTAACATTGCAAAAGGATTTAAAATTCGTTATACTAAAAGAATAATATAGAGGGTTCTGTAAAACAAAATTGCAATAAATACTATTAATTGGCTGCAATAAAATAATTCCTGATATTATGCAATATTATTGTGATTATATACTTTTCAAAACCTAATTTTGCAGTTCCTGTATATAACTATATGAAATCAATGACCTAATCCGATCAGTATTGTTTAAAATGAATGATTAACTATAGCTTATAATGACATTTATTATCATAAGTTTGCACTCATTATATAAGTTTTTATCAAATTATGAGATAATATTTTACAATGGAATGTAAGAAAAAGTCGTATCATTTGTCATTTTACCTGTAATTAAAGGCAAACAGTTTTTAAGAGTAGATTGTGCTTTTTTTGATAATTATTTTTAAATATGTAAATTGAAGAAAAAAAATATATATTTCAGGAAATGTTGAATTCAGTTTTTATTTGAATTAATCAAGCTAAGTTGCACCACTTTAATTCCTAATATGGCAAACATATTCTGTAAAATGTAGTACTACTGTTTTAGTACCTGTTTTGAAGATAGGAATTCACAAGCGGGGTAATAAAATATATGACCATGACTATCGATATTTTCTTCTAACCATAATCCACGCATGCACACACACACACACGCAGCTATTATTTTACAAGTTATTACATAACAGGCATAACTTCCGTCCTACCCGGTATATTACCTAAATAAACTAAAAACTATTTATATACTTGCATGGCTAAAAACTTGCCAGAACTAGTTCCTTGTCATTTGTTGCCAAATAATACTTGTAAAAAGTTTAAATGTTTTTTTGTTTTTTTTTTTAATACACTTTCTTTGAAACAGGGAAAAAATATGTACAGTATATATATTAAAAATGTTATGAGTTCTAGAAAACAATAAAACATTTCGTGAATAATTAATTCACAAACAGGAAAAATTAACTAAAGTAATGAATATTGACAAAAAATTTGATTAACTGTGAAGTTATGGCTAAAGTTTGAAATTGTTGAAGTGTATATTTGTGTGAAATGTGAAATGAATGCAAAAGCTCGCCTGCAAATCATCGACTACAATTGCCTGTCCTTTTGTCCTGGTCACGCTCCAAGACGGTAACAAATCAGGACAAATTTGTCACCTCTCAGGCCACACAACAATTTAATCCCCACAATTGCCTTTCAGACCTCACATAAGATTTTCCTCAAAAATTCTCCATGACACCATGGAGGATGACACGTGTGCGCATGCGTGCTACCAGGCACAGCGCCATCTCGTGGCCAAATTACGAAATTACGAATCACTGCCCTAGATTACATCAATTATGCTACTTGCAAATAAGCACCAGTTGGGATAAATTTTATCTTTATACGTACTTGATAAAAATATTGCTTATCTGATGTAATATTTTTTATACACTCAACTCTTTTACATGTTTTTCCCACCAGTTGACTGTAAAAAATTACAAAACCTTAGGGTCAATTAACTGAAATGCTAAATAGATTTCTGACTGCACTGTTATGGAAATCAGCATCATTAGGAATTTTGATAGAAAAAAGAAATTGAGATTCAGGAAAAGGGGTTTGAGTTAGTACTTGTGCATAAAATAACATGTATATATGCATGTTATTTAGGGTTGTGAATAAGTACTACATGGGAGGGGGTTGTTGGGCAATTGAATGTTGTAGCAAATAATTCGCATATAAGCAACAATGATGGAGAAAATTGAGTGACATGTGAATGGTTTCTGCAGAAACATCTTTTACATGTGAAATAAAAGGGTGCAATCACCGTGTATGTCTCGGTGAGGTCGGGTGGGCACTTGCCCAAGATGCTTCATTCCTCACAAGTCATTGACATACATTAGACGGACATATACTTGTATGGGAAGCCTGCATGTGCAAGGAACAAAGACATAAGTCGTTGAGCCAAATTGCAGCAAACTCGGACCAGAACCTTCAACTCGATCCCAAAAAATGTTACCTATAAGGAAAACTTGGACCCAGTTTACCCACCTTATATATTTGCACAAATTATGTTTAGAATTTGCTTGCAATATTGTTTTTTATTATTATTATTGCCATAGCAGTGGGGTTGGTTGTAACAGAGGCGAATGCACCCATAAGTTTCCCTTTCTGAATTTCAATAATATGTACTACAGAACTTACAAAATACTAAATATATGTCAAAAATTATTTAGAATTTATTAGAATTGAGTAATTCAGTGATATATTTTTTGCATTGCGGATATTATAAGAAAATTAAGAACATGTGAACTTGGGGTTGGTTGTAACAGGACATTAACATTAGTATGTTCATGTTTGTCAATTAGCATATTGCCATTTCACTATAATTTCATATTTGTAATCATCATGTGGCTATTATAATTCACAAAATAGGCTGTGTTTGCTTGAAAACAAAGTTTATTCGAAGTCATATGTGTTTAAAATGGCGACCTGGAATTGTTTGACTATAATAAGTGATTATAGGACACGGAATGACACTTTTTAGAGAATTATTAAAAAAAAGGATGCAGTGAACTAGTTTTTATTATGGGATTATCCACCCTTGCATCTTCCTGTATACTATTACATTGTGTATACTGTACTATATAGTGCACACTACTTTGTCGATTTGTGCATATTGCTAAGGTGACGAGGGTCTCCATGGCCCAATTTTTTTTTATTGTTAGCCGAGGTCGGTTATAACGAAAACATGAGGAAGTTTTAGCTTGACCTCAACATAACACCATTTGGAACATAGGGTATAGGAAGAAGAAGAATAAGAAAAAACTTCAAATAAAATCCTTTATAAATTGTGAAGGCTATGTGATTTCGTGATATTGTGTGGAAAGACATGCGCATTTGGCTATATGACATCACGTGTGTCACGTGACCCAAAAAATGGCAGCTAAATTTTAAGTATCTCTCTCTCTAAACAGCATTTCTCTGTTTTGTTTGTATGTTGTTTGTTTGCATTTCATTAAAACTTTTGCAAGTTTACATTTTATTAATGTTATAACCATTCCATTTAGGTTTTTTAAATGTTAAAATGTTGAATTCATATTGTGAAAGTTGGTCATTTCCTTGACCCAGTTGCTGAGAAAGTGATGGTCTTTTGTGAAGTAAAAAGAAAATGGCGCATGCACGAAGTTGTACATGTAACACATGTAACAAAGGGAGAAAATGGCGCCAAATTCAAACTTGTCATCTCACTTAAATTTAAAAAGAGAATGGTTCCCAAAGTAACTCCCATATTGTAAATCTAAATAAATAGGAATGTGGGAGAGTACATAGTAGATGTTTCACATGCAACAACGTGTCATTTGCTATTGAAATTAAATTGTTCACTTTCTTCCTTCCTTTATTTCTTTCTTTCTTTCTGCTCCACTAATTGATAAAATATTTTTGGGTGAAGTATATATGGTGTGCCATTTTTGTACAGTAAACACAACAACCAATGAAATGTCAGGAATGATGGCTGTTTTATAACACGGCCTATTTAGACGCCATTTTGTTTTTCTATCAAAGGGTTTCTTTTGTACATTTGTTGTAGTGGGAATATAATGAAAAAAGTATCTCGTCTTATGCAATGTGCATAACATGTTTACTTTTTAAATTCTATATGTAGAATATTATGTTTTCATTCCCACTTCATGCAGTTTAAACAACAACACTAGTATACCTAATTTATGTAAGTGTATATGATCTCGTGCATATGAAATTATACTCCTTTCTTCCTAAGTACTGTCATTTGCATATTAACATAAGTGCTATGATTACTACATTCACTGACCACAGCTCCATTATTGACCAGTAATCTAAACATTTGGCATGAAATTTACATTCTCTAAACTAATTAATCCATAATAAACAATGTTTTTCTGTGGCTTTGTTCAGCTGCAGTGAATCATGAAATTGCATGTAGGGTATTTAAATGGAGGTAATACATACATACATATTCATGTTCTCAGATGACACTGAACATGTTCTAAAAATAGTTTAAAAGGTATTTTTCCATGTATATTGTGTTTTTTAATTAGAAGGAACATGAACACAATTAAATAAGCTTATTTTCCTCTCATGAATCTGATGTCCTGTTTGAAATGTTACAGAGATTTGTCAAATTGAAAATGCAAATCTAATTACAAATAGGTAGTGTAGCTTGGTACTATTCCATAAGAGTTAAATTCATTAGTTCATGAATATTGCATGTAGCTGAAAGATGGGGCAACATGCATGCAGGAAGACTGCAATTCAAGGTTCACCTTGAAATGAAATAAGGGTATAACCTGGAAACCAAGATGACATCGTTAGTTAAATGGTATATTTTTGCAACATTAAACTGTTAAAAGGAAATAATAGTAAATTAACAATTCCTGTTGATATCCTGGTTATCTGTCCTTGAGTTTACTCTCATCCTGGTTCACAGATGGCAGTGCTATCGACTTTCACTATACGTTGTCATTGGATGCACGTACCATAGGGAAAGCAAGAACAACGCCCTCTACCGGCTGATTTGAGCACTTTTGGCTGGATTCTCAATCAAAACTCCTTTGATTATTTTGAAATGTGGCAAAAGAAAGAAAAAATTGAACGTATAATTTCAATTAAAATACAATGGTAGAACTGTTATCACATGTATAGTACATATACAGTATGTGGAACTGTGGAACAGTGCTTGGGGCTAGTCAATAAATTCAGTGTTGCATGGGGTAGGTATAACTCTTGCTGGCAAGTATTATGCCAGTGGTAAAGAAGCATAATTCATGAGGTGCCGTCATCGAGTGTCACTTTTTTTTGTTTAGGTTTTTGGGGGGTTTTTTAGTTGTAAAAAATAACGGTGCAGTGTCATCATGATGGCCGACGTTGGCGGTTTTGAACTTGCATGCTGTACAAGTTGCTAGTTGGTAGTTTTCTTGTTTTTTGGTGGTTCGAGAATGCGGTTCATCCACTCTCCTTCATCTTTTGGTGCCTGAGGATGGATGCCAACCATCAATGCATATACAGGTGCATGAGAGCAATGTATGCCTCTTTTCTGACTTCTATATGCCACACACAAAGAAAGACAAACCTCTGTATATTCTATCATGTAAACTTGCTAACACTGGGATATTTTGTCCAATATGATCTGTGCTATGCAGTATTATTATTACTGTCAATATGGTAGACATCCTGTATTTAAATAGTAACAAAATTATTCATTATGACACTGTAAATTACATTAGATACACAGGACCGTGTTTCAATGTTTTTTAATTTTTTTGATTATTTTAACTATATATAGAATCTTGTAATATTGGGAAGCTAAAGGAAACAATAAAATGCTTGTTTTTAGTAGGTTAAATGTTATGTATTTGTTTGCATATTATGCGATAATTGGAGGATGAAATTTGAACACAACTTGGTTGTCACACTGTAAATATAAATTGATGTCATTTTCGTGCCGACATTTTGAAATGAGTTTGAATGTTGTCGGGGCAACAGGTAATTTGTGTGGTGGTGGTGATTGTAGCCGGTGTCATTTACCGATTGTCACGGTTTTCATGGTCCTTGTGCCACTATGTAGGAGGTTTGTTACACAATTAATTAAATTTTCAAACAACTCGACCGTCCTCGTGCCCAACCAGCAAAACAAAATAATAATAATAAACATTTGAACGAAGGTTATTGCAGCTTAGTTTCCTGCACATTGCCAATATGTGCTCTTTCATGCCCTTCATTTGAGCCCCTTATAGAGAGAGACAACCATGCATAATCGGGGTTTGTGTGTCATGTTGCTGAAATAGCGCCTGACGTTCTCACAAATCTCAAACATTCATTCATTCAGTTTTCTTGCATTTTAAGAGATGTCCCTGCATGATAATTGACTCTCCCTAAATCCCCAAATTGTGCTATTTGAATCTTGTTTTAGATTAGGCAAATTCGCTTGAGCAACCAACCGGCATAGCACATAAAAATAAAAATACAGTGACAATCTCTGCAATTCTTTTTGAGAAATAACATTTAATTCCAGTGATTAATCTATGTGAAATAACTATGTATATTTATTTGATGATTCTTAGTATCACAAATGTGTTTGTGTATATTTATAAGAATTTAAACCATCAATAGTTGAACATAATTTAAAATTTAAAAATGAGAAAGAGATTTTGATTGAGTTTGTTTGAATTATTTGAAATTAAACCCAGAAACGATTTTAATAAATGTGACATAATCTGCTGCATTAATTGTAATTGTTTAATAAATTACTATAGTTATACAAACAGAATTTCGTTAAACATAAAATAAAATACAGAAAACAAACTATCCAAATGCATGTTAAACCAGTTTGAGCAACTATTGGATACTGAACGAACACTTTGTCATTCGTTTTAATAAACCGGTTATTTGTTTCAAAATTAAATAAAATTTTCTATGAAACGTGGAGGAATTCCCAAATCAACAGCAATAATATTCTTGAAACAGCTTAGTACTTTTCACTATAACATAAATTGAAGAATTGGATTAAAACTTTGTTACTATTAATTGCATAGCCATTAATGTTATATTGAAAGTTAATTTACTTCTGAATTATTGCTCATATGGTCAATGACAAGCTGTTTCCTTAATAAGTGTTGATTTCAGTTGATTTCCTAAGTTATTGGGTAGTTGAAGTTGGAGTTAAATTTATTTTGTGTACAAGAGGTTGTTGTTGGCATTGCACAGTTGCTATCTTGATGTTCAACATGATTTGTAGTTACATTGACATTCATTAGTATGTGTTTTGTGAAAGCAATGCTAAGTTTTGAACAGAAGTTTGTTGGTGTTGTATATCGAGTTTCAATGATATCTTTCGTTTGAGGTGTTTATGGATGCAAAGCATGCTGTTCCTAAATTAAAAATCAATGTTGAGTTGGAGTTGAGAGGTTTTTCAATAGCAGTTGTTGCCTATAATAATGATATTCACTGTTCTTTGCATGTGAAGACAAAATGGAGAATGTAGGCCTGGCATGTTTGCTTGAACTCAACTTACCCGGATTTTTAACTTTTTAACTGACCAAACGAGTATTTTTCATGTCGTCCTTGAACTTCTCACTGACCTATACAACATTCACAAAACCATACCACAAAATATCCCCTAACTTCACTCTATTGAACTTTCATTTTTTCCCATGTTTATGTACAAGAAAATTGTCGTTTCAACAACATTGGCATGAAATTGTTGGTTGACTTTTTCTTCTGGCCAAGTGTTAAATGCTAATTTATCAAGCGTAGACGAAAAATAGGAGGAGGTTGAGGAGGTCATCAGTAGTTCCTAAACCCAAACACTCTTTTTGTTATTTTTTTTCTTTCCAACAATTTCCTTTTACGAGTTCAACGGCCACAAAAGCGAAATTATAACATCCCCGCCCGCTACTTGTTATTTGGCGCCTCAGTCGACCTGTCGGCCATCTTGTTTCACGTTTTTACTCTATGGACCCACTTGAAAACTCGTATAAATCTCTCCTTCCTATTTTTCATCTTCCCCCATCTAGTCGAAATTTTATATTTTTTGTTTATCAACAAAAAACACCCTAAATGTGTGAGTGTATAGTGTATTTTAGAGTAAATTTCGATTACACTGCCGTAAATTTGTCAGAAACTGTGATAAAAAGTTTGTTTAAACATTTTGCTGAAATTATTCCTTCAAAAGTAACCCACTGGGAACATTAAACTGCCAACTTAAAAACTGCTCCAAATAATAAAGAAAGACCACCAGGACGTTGTTTTTGTTTATATATATATTTTAACGAAATATAATGTTAAAAACAATTTCAAACGACAATTTATTACATTTGGAATTCAATAAAGGCAATGAATTAAGATTGAATTATAGTTGTAAAATGTTTAATATTCCCATCATTTTTAATTAAATTACTATAGCAACGATAATTGCTATAAATTATCTAATATTAGCCATGAGCCAAAATTACCTTCTGTTGCAGTTGTAATTTATACTTGCACGTTAACTATCGATTTATTGTGTAATACAACCCGGCTTTTGCGTGTGCATGTAGTGATTTTGTTGATAACAATTTTATAACTTCTATCTTGGTCGTCGATGAGTGCACACAATAAAATGCGATTTATATTTGCTCTTTATTTACGAAATGGGAAATTTTATCTACGTTTCAATAAACATTCTTACCCTTCATTATTATGATTATGACTATATTAACTAATAAAACACTTAGTAGTTTATAGAAACAACACAGAAACCATACAATATACCAAACGATTTGGAAACTATATTTATTTAATTTTAACTAAAACAGTAGAATTACTTCCAATTTTTTCCTGGCAAAATTCAGATGATGAAATATTAAATATGAATTAACTCAAGAAATTACGAATATAAAAATTGAATAATTATTTTATTAGAAATTAATTGAAAACTCGGAGAACTTGTCATAATTTTGCCAGAACCTGGAAAACTTAGGGAAATTTAAATTGATATAAATATGTAATTTGAATTCGTTTTAAATTAAAATTATTTAGACTAATTGTTGCAATAAAATTAGTGTAGCCTGCATAGAACATACTCTGGAAATTTTGCCTGAATATTTTAGAAAATTTAGAGAAAATGGCAATAACAGAATGCTATTAAATGAAGTAAAATAACATGTACCTTATGAAGAATTTATATTGTGACTCTCGTATACATTGTATCATTTTGACAGGAAAGTTTGAGTTTTTGCTTCAAGGTATACATATAGAAAAGTTTTGTATCGTTGTTAAAGTTGTGCTCGTTTAACATAAGAGCAGTGAAAAGGTAGGAAATAGAAATAGAATTAGTACAAATTTGAATTGTTGCACTTTTTATTTATTTTTTTTTTGAAGAAGGAATTTTCTGTAAACCAGTTCGTGATGTTAGTAAGAGGGGTGTTTTATTTGTGTGTGTTAGCCACGCCCACAAGATAAAGACGGTAAGCTGAGTTCTTAAATCTCCCACCCCTGTACCTCTCTAGATATTTTTTTTGCCCTTGTTGATATCATTAATGGGGGCGATTGAAAATGGCGATTTTTCTGATACAATCAAGATGTGTGTCTGTTGCGGCCTGTGGGGCCCTTTTAAGGCACAATGTTTAGGCACCTTGTTGACCTTAAATCGGCTTTGAGGAAGCGACCCACTTGACCCTAACCACCCCTTAATTTCTCCCACGGTTTCCATGAAGATAAACACAGTTTGTCCGCCTTTCAGCTTTCAATATAAGTATAGTGACAAATGAGAACTTTGATCCTTGTTTCATATGACCAAACTCGATATCCTTGTTTGGCCATCTTGATAATACTGTACTGCACAACTGTGTGCATTACACCGCACAACTATTGTACGTCCAAGGACAAGAGTTATTATTGCTAATGGAAGAAGTCTTTTGCAATCTATAATAGCCACATATCAAATTTCCCTATTTTGTTTTCTTTCCTACTTAGCTTTTCATATAAATATGTGCATCCCAAGCATTCATCTACTAGAGCTCTTGCATTTGGCAAGTTGTCTATTCAATGTGCTACTTATTTTTGCAACATTTTATCCATTTTATCTATTGCAGTGTATGGGAGACAAATTACAAAGACCTCAAACTAAATTGATCGCACTGCCATCTATCGGCAAATGTAATTGACAGTTTTGTTTCCCCTAATTTAAGAGGATACGATCAGGAAATCTTATTACAAATGTATCAACTAATGTTTTTTCTAATATAGGGGAGACCGGGGATGAATGCACCACTTTTTGCTTATGAATTTTTAAAAGAAAAACTAAAGCTTTTGAAGAAAATTACGCATATGGGCATTATCTGTTATAGATCGTAGTTTGTTTGTATATTTTTAGTATT
>JAQIWR010000344.1:0-22584 GCA_034695945.1 Glomeris hexasticha
CCACATGCTTTCTTCATGACTTTTCTGCAAGTAGTTTAAGTTTCAGGGTACCTTACAAAACCGTGTCAGTTCACCTTCAATATAATAAATTACGGAACATAATTCAACGTTTAAAATAATTAAGACTTATTATTATTGCACTGGTTGTATTTACATATGTATGTTGCCTAACGCCTGTTGCAATTAATACCAATGTAATAAAAAATACTGTATAAACGTGGTCTGTTAGTTTATTATTGCAGGTTATTCGCTGAACTGGCAATAAAATCGTGAATTGGGCGATTCTGGGTAAAACGATTGAAAATATAAAAAAAAGCAGATGAGGTACATTTTGCCACAGATAGTTTTCACATCGTAGTGTGGCCCGTATCCTAAAATAGTCCCAATTTTATTTCATAATAGCAAAAAACAATCTGAAAATAATGTGCATATTGTTGCGCAAATGGTATTTTTGGTTATATACCTGGGGAAAAACATGTCGTCATCTGCATGATGTTTGATATTGTCAACAGTTTTTCCAGAAATGCATTCTACATACACATCAGAAATCCCTGCATTCACAATTTTATATACGCCAAATCATCGAAAATTTTCAATAACAAACCAACATGTAAGTGAAAGAGGTATTTTGTCAAGTTTTATAACTTTAAAAATGTCATGTTAACATGTCAGATAAACACAAAATTTACCGCAACAGTTGGTATAGAAGTACAAGTTACAGCTGCATATGTTATTTTATCTATATTTAATGACACCTATATCCGTAACGATGAAAACTTGAAAATAAAAATTCACATCACAAGCTTGCATACATATATCCTACACAACTGCTGTCATAACTATCAATTAACTTATATTGGCCTATTACACTCATAGCAAAAGTATACACGGTTTTTTCATGTCGTTCGTATATACAACAGCTGATTAAATGCGGATCGATTTTGCTCATTGCCAACAGAAACTGACCTTATTTCTCGCTTTATAGCGATAAAATTACAAACACTGTTCATTTTTCCACTAATATATATTATTTAAATGAGAAAGTTAGAAGTCCCAATGTATAAAACTTTAGAAATACGTTTTAATCACGGATAGCAATTGTTGTTGGACGGACGCAAAGGATTCATGACTCCATGATGACAATGGAGGATTAACAAACATATATCCCACTTGAAACAATTTTTACAAATCACTCGAAATCAAGTCATGGATTTATGCCAATATGATAACAAAAAATGCAACGAATTCTTTCACAACTGGCAGTTGATAAAACGCACATTGACACAGTGACAAACGGCAAACACCTGTCTGACAATGACGTCACACTGTCACTTACCAGCTCCACCGAGCCAAAGTGACGTCTGCTGAACACCCCTCTTCTGCATCCGAGCTCCGATGACGACGAACTGCAAAACAAAACGCAAATATTGACATTAATAACCCTGAACATTGCATATATGATGGAGAAAAATGCTGGCAACCTGGATAGTCGCCTTGCACCAGGTCGCGAAGGTGAAGGTGGCTGCGACTGTGGCCTGACACACGATGGCCACTGACACTGGCCCTGGCCCTGGCCCTTACTGCCCTGCCATTTGCCCTCATCACGTGACTTGGGTCGGGGCACTCGCAGCAATGGCGTCAAACCATCAACAGCCAGCGATTTGCTCCGATCTCGTTTCTTGGTGGCCATCGAGCTCATATGCTGCAAAGCCAAGTGCCAGTGTCAGAGGCTCGCATCGGCATCGAGAAGAGAGACAGTACGAGTCGATGGCCACGCCCCGCCCACCCGGCCGTGACGTCACTACGCCATTCGATCGACCGCCATTATTATTATTAACGCCAATGTGCGCCCACTTCAAATTGCTGCCCAATAATGAAACAAGCTCCGTTTTTACGCCACGCCTACTTTCTACTGTCTGCATACTCTGTTCCAACTAACTTAGCCAACGTGTCCCACTTCCACCAAAGTATACTAGCCTCACACCTAAAGTCAGACGTAAAGAGCATATTTTGTACTAAGTGACGTCACAAAAAGTGATTAGTAGATTGGTACACATCCTGTTCCGATTACCTGGTCAGTTAAAACTGGGAGTACAGGGAATGGTTAAGATAGAAAACCTATCATAAAATACATACTATCTGGAAATTGTCCTGTCCATTGTGTGAACCTGTCCAAGATGGAAACCTTGAAAAATGAAAGGAAAGTTGTTGCTGGCAAAAACTCAATTCTTGCCAAACAAAGTATAACTAGTCAGCGTTTTGGAGATCGGCCAATCACAATGCATGACACGTTATAGAATGGAGTGGAAGCCGTCATTGGCTATGGTTAACGTTACATCATTCTTGCAAACATCTTGTCATGTCAGACAGTTCCATTTTTGTATTGACATAGTATTTTTTTTTATGTTTTCATAGGCTAACCCTGGAGAGTTGAAAATTTAGGTTATCCATGTAGGGTATAATTGAGTCAGTGATGCACTCTACTGTGAAACTAGAAATGATTGCAGCAAATTCGTATTGGACGAGCTCAATTTAATTGGCTATTAGCAATCTGAAACGGTTGCCAAGTTGTGACCAAAGTTTGGTGCAATGTTTTCCAAAATACGAGGTAGAGTTTAAAATGCAATCTAGCACTTGCCTGCATAACTTCACAAACTGTCATGCAGGAAAGCTGCTGATCGCATAGGTAGACTTAGCTATAGATCTATTTATTCAATCAATAGATTCATTCGCTCTTGGGATTTAATGCTGGGAATCGATAAAAATGGTGTCAGCATCGTTGAGCTGGGATTATGATTATAACAACACTCGCATTCATAGAAATTATTCAATCTTTCCGGAATTATGCTATAAAGTGTATTCTTGCCACAATATGAATTACTCCATTGCATTCATTTTGAGCAAACGGGTAGCGCCAGGTGTCGCTCTCCATTCGTAATTTCAAAAACCTAAAAATGGTTCAGTTCTACTTTGACATGATGAATGAATTTGAGGAAGTAGGGATGGTATAGTAAGTTTCATTATTAGGCCATCAGACGATAGAACGGAGCTATTATGATGAAAGCAGAGTTTTAGCAATTGTCATCGCTGGCAACAGATGGGGTTGCATGCACTAGTGCTATAGGTACCATATGTAAAATTGTAGCCACAGTTAATAATGGCAATGAAATATTACTGCAAAGTTCGTCAATGACAACTATACACTTATTTATGCACACTGGCCAGCAAATACCACTGCAATATGCAACCATATTCCATATTCAACAAAATGCAAATTTTAAAGCTTTTCGACGTTTATATATACTGTTGTGCATGTTTACTACATATTTTAACAGCAATTAGCCACATCCACGAGTCCAACACATTTTTCCTGTGACCACGCCCACTTGTTACTTTCCACCACCATTGTAAATTGACATGTCTGCACTTCTAAACCACATTTACTACACGAAATCGTTCAATAGTATATACATCCCAACAATAACTTAGAGTGTGGCGCCATCTGATGGATTTGGTTCCACGTTAGACGCTCATTTCGAAAAACATACCCCACCTAAAACCTTTTCACTATATACTGTAACCTTTTCACCCAAGTAAAATAGTAGGCGTGGCGTCCTTTGAAAGAAAGTCGTCAGCCAATAGGGAGCAAGAAAACCCCAGTACCAAATATGTTGTCTTTATACCTCGCTCACATTGTAAAGAATTTGCTCGAATCTTAAAGACTAAACCCTTTTTTAAGACCATACCCGTATTTTAAAGGCCACACCCATTTTTAAGCCACGCCCACACCCCCTAGAATTACTCGAATACCCAATCAGACAGGTGCTTGCACCCACTGAAAGCCCGCCTTTCCAAATGACCACGCCTTCGACCACGCCCCGTACTAGCTAATGGCATTAAAGAGCACCACACCCATTTTGAGGTCACCTATAAACTCTGCTTACCCTGGACTGTGCAGGGGCAGAAACGCCCATGTAGGAGGTGCCAACAAATCAAGAGGGCGTGGCCTGCGCTTTTCGGGAAGCTTTGCAGTGAAAACCCTGCGCAAGTGACAACGGTCATCGGAGCCATCTGGGTCCACCAATTTCCTGAGGTCAGATGTTGAGCCACTCTTGTGATGACACCACCTGGAGAGCATTGTGCGAGCCAGTGGTCATCACCTCGAACGAACACCGTGTGCACGCACACCTGAGCCACGCCCACACGAGCTCGCACGGCCCGTCAGCCAATCAGTGCAAGATTTTATCATAAACGAACACGTGACAAGGTCTATACTATCTCAGGATGCTTCAGTTGAGTGGAAAAAAGGCAGAGAACAAACAATGTCTCCTTGGAAACGGGAATGTCCGTTAATTGTACGCCATGCAACCAAGTTGCCATGGCAACCAGGATGGAGGATGTTGCCAGGGCAACTGGGCGCACCAATGTTGCCATGGCCATCAATCGATCGGCGTTTGTAACTCGTTCAAAGTCATCAGTGCGATGGGGGTTGCCCCAATGACGTCACACTCAGAGTAGTCGTCCATCACTCGCCAGTGGTGTGCACCAAAACATGGCCGTAACACCACCAATCAATGCAAATCAAATTCACTACCTGAATTACATGATCGATCTCGAGCAACCAACACCTCATAATGAATTTGGAACAAGATACGTACTTCTATAATAACATTGATTGTACTAACTACATTTCCGGTAACTTGATAAAACCTTAATGAAAACAGCTTAGCTGCCATGAAGGAAAACGAGATTAAGTTTACCTATAGGTATACGGCCTATACACTTTATGACATCATTAAATGTTAGGTTTAATCTTGTCGTTTGGCAAAGTAGATATTTGAAAAATAGCACAAATAAGGACATTAAAAGTTATAGCACGAGTTGACGCTGTTCAAGCAAAATAAGATCATACTTTGAGTATACGTAATCATAATAGATAACATGCACCATGTATTCTCAATTTATTAACACGCAATTTTTTCGCAGTTATGCGTACATTTTGTATTATGTTATACTCTATACTCCAGAGTTTGAGCTCCATCCCTTTAACTTGTCCGATTATGTCAATACAAGAATTGCCATGTACGACAACACTGATATAGGGGAGCAAGAATAGTAAATCCCCCGGATTGTCATCGCAGAATTCCCATAAGCCCTCGTGTGCCTGATGTATTGTAGTTATATCGGTTCTGGGCAACATTGTCTTTGGCCTGCACCGCCAACACAATCGATTGCAGCCATTCAATGTTACCAAGTTTGAAAAATGATGCAGGTCTATACGTAGTCCTATATATTCAAAACCGGTTTTGATATATGGGCTTAATAAAAGCCAATCATTTTTCATATAGTATAGAGCATTATATATTGTACGTTTACAACGAAGCATCAATTTGGCAAATGATTTCCATCATATATTATCCGGACTGGCTAATGCACGAGAAACTTTTTGGTTTAAATTAACACTGTTTTTTAGCAATAATGATGAAGTATATGCTCGTAAGTGCTCAGGTAGGCCTACTTTTTATGTTTCGAATTTATCATGCAATATGTTGCACCTGAACATTGTACATACACTGCACACAAAACAGTTGCAAAAATCATGATGGATAACAGGGTGCAATTACAGAATTGCTGTGTATGACGTACAACGACAAATATCAACAAATTTAAATGTCAATCAGATAACGGTTATTAATGATCCGTGTGCAGTTGCACATGCATAGCAAAATGTATATCTTTATTAAATACTGCATTACCTATGCATGCATCATGGCTGCTGTAGTTTCAAATTAATATTAATTGCACTGTCATATGCATATCCCAGTTTCAAATTGTATTGTGGGTTTTCTTATTAGGTCAGACTATAGGACATATACTAACCACTAAATTTAGGTAGTAGAAGTTGGCGACACCTGGTGGCAATGTGTGAACTGCGAGAAATGGCGGCTTTAATGTGTTATACAGAATGGTATTAAATGATGCTGGCTACAGACTTGTAGTTGCATTTGAATAATTCATTTCGGCATAAAAGTGCAAAACTGAATAGTCTCGCATGCTTTCCATTACAATTTGCAATTTTTTACTTAAACCTTGTTCCACTGCAGATATGTAAGTGATCTAACCAATGGGAATGCAGAAACCACTTTATATCTTTGCAATACATGAAGAAACAAATAGGCATGCGCTATGGTTAACTGAAAATGCACAACATGTCAGGCTTTTCTGCTCTCCTGATATATATTTCTACTAGCTAAACTTTTAAATAATCTTCTAATTTGTGTTGCGTTTGTTGCATGCCAATAGTAAATAAATAAGGTAGGCCTATACAAGTTCAGCAAGTGTGCGTGTTGCTACTGGTTTTGAATCCAACAAGTGGCGTTGCTAGGAATGAAAATATAGGGTCGATATTTTGTACTCACCCATCAGATACGTGGAAAAGAGGATAATCATCATCGGCTCGATCGACACTGATCGAAATGGGCCAAGTGGTCTGCAGAACAGAGTCCCGGATCAGGGAATCCCAGCCAGTTTCGTAAACACAGTCACTCCTGGTGAGTCTTTTGCGACGGATCGTTCGTCCAGAAGGTCTTCGAGATGACCTGCCGTTGGCCGCGTTGTCCACTCCACCAACACCAGCACCAGCCACAGCCATCGTCTTGTTGCAAACTCATCCGCGTACACTACACTAAACAGACAGGGGCGTGGCCTACACTCACTCCATCAACAGCGCCTCTTCCAACAGGCCGCAACAGGCCCACATCACATGCAACGTTAACTTTCAATTGCTATTCACTACAATTCATCGCTTTTTCTTTCCAGCCATTTTTTACTGTCAAACCGCCACCACCACCCACCCGTATTAGCAGGCTGGAAAATATTTCAACAACGACTTTACAATTTTCAGAAAATGTTGACTATAAGGAAATTACAGCTTGCAATTTGCACCGTTTATTTCTTGAATTTACTTATCATTTCATTTTACATCATTTCCCCTAAAAGCAACTCCTATTTAACCTGTTTTCTATTATAGTCAATCACCTTAAAGGCGTGTACTCGGAATATTATAATACATTTTACATTACATAATTTACTGAAACAATAAAGAAATTATAGACGGATTGAGAGTCGATTATAAAAGAAAATCTCCTCACTTATTCATTCCCTTTTTCTTAATTTTATCTTAAAATCTAACTGTTAATAATATTCAGTTGAATGACAACATGGCAAATTTACATACTATTTATAGTGTACTTTTTTACAGTCATCTTTTGAGGAAGCTCGATATTGGTTGAGCCTGTTGCGTGTAACGGAAGTTTATTTAGTTCTTCAGTTTCCCGATTTTTGCTCCTTTCCTAAATTAGTTTAAACCACTCCAGATGAGCACATTTATTATTTAGCCTTTCCTTGCTCAATCTTCATTTTGTTTCCTGTAGCTTGTCGCTGTGCATGCATGCATCAATAAATTGCAACTGGTTTCCTTTCCTTTTTCTTAAAAAAACAAGAAACTGGGGAAATCGAAGTAACAAAATTGAAGCAATGCATGCATTCTCTGCAATATTGTACGAAATACTTCGCCTAATTTATTTTTTACATTGAGAAATCAATACAGCTGCTTTAATATGAACACATACACGTAATTTTTGAACAACCCCTTAAAAAATGTGCACATTAACAGCATTGTGCCTTATCGAAGTTGACACTGGACAAACTGTGCCACCGAACATCTCACTTTATTGCATTTTACTGCAGATAGTCAAACAAAAACTGTTGCATTTTCGTTTTTCCCCCTTTTTTGGGACCTAATAAAAAATGTAATAAGTAATATTGATAGGCTTATGCGATACAGAAAAAATGGCGTCATTAAGCTGGGTCTTTTACGATGGCTATCCACCACCATATAAAGTATTGTCGATCCAATCAATAAATACATATATATGAGCATCGCAAATACAATGCCATACTTTTCGTTGGGAGAAATATTAGAAGTTTGGTATCTGTTTAAAAAAAAAAGGAACTCCGAGGAGAATTTTCTGTGTAATTTAGGGGTGAATTCATGAAAAGCCTGTTCGTGAATGCAAGATGCCAGCTTTTGTTCAATCTTCAATTGGTCCCCGAGGTGGAATTTAAGTGAAAACAACTTGCCATGGTTTCGACCCAGCCAATTATTCACGCATCGTAGACTGGCGGTGTGCCATACATCTCAATCTCCATCCACACAACAATCTCTTTCAAATTGCACTGGCAGCCAATTCAAAATCTACATTCCCTAATCAAGCTCATTTGGTGGCCATTTTCCACATGCAAGCCTTCATATCTTCGTTAAATATTTCCTAAATATTTCACATTTCTCGCAAAATACCATAAACTTGCTGTCATTAGTCAAAGTCAGCAATAAAAAACGCCGCCATCTTGGATTTCACAAACCATATACCCTAATTGAAAATCCATTTATTTTATATTTTTAATGTATTGGCAATTTATCTCTCAATAATGTTATTCAATGTTTAATTTTATATAGAACAATAAAATTTCAGTTGTAATTTGATTCTACTTCACTCGACTTTTTATTTTATTCAACCTGGAATATTATAGACAGCAAGTGTCACATATTACTGAAATCATTCCATAATCCTTTATTTCATACATTTTGTATAAATATCCTAAACATTTTATTACAGTTTTCTCAGATTCTAAAATTCCTTGAATAACCTTAATAATGATTATTGTTTTCATTTTACTTCTTAATTTAGTTAATGAAAATGTTTTATTAACAAGTTAACAAATGCAAAGTTATACCATCAATAAATATTACTATATATACTACGCATTTTACCGAACTTCCTTAATTCAAACTCAAACTTTTGGTATAAACAATTTACAGTGCATGACCCGAAAATAAGTTGTAAATGAACAGGTTCTTGTATAGGAGCAGCGAGGATGTTCATTATTATTCCGTTGGAGGTGCGAAGCGAAATGCATCCCTTTTATATCCACGCTTGGCGTCAGTGAATGGCTGTGTATCAAGTTAAGGGTCGCTTTTGAGTCGGGCTTCACCGCATCTCATCGCACACTTGGCCTCATAACATCAATTATTGCCACGTTGCGCACTGCGTCTGCCCATTTTTTCCTCGATCGATTGCCCTACCTCACTTGCTTTCACCCCTCCCACCTCCACCGCACACACCACCCCCACCCCCTTGCCTTATTACACCACCCCAAACATCCTGCCTCATTACCCGAACGTTTGCACGCACAAATCCCGTCATTTCCGTCAAAGAGACGCGCGAAAAATTCACCCGAAACGGCCATCAAATATTTTCTTCTATACCAAATGCATAGGAATATTGGAGCAAGAAATTATAATTGAAGGAGAAAATGTGAGACGAAATGTTCTTACGTTTTTCGCCAGCATACTGTTTGGTAGCCGAAGGGAAGAATGAGCGACGAGGAATTACCGGATTGACGATGGAGTGGAGTGCGCATGTGCGCATTGTCGTGACGTCATCAGTGGCAAAGCAACAGTTTTCATAAAGGGAACAAGTGCAAAAGCCGTTTTGCACGCTGCAAATGGCCGACCAAAATGCCCATATCGATTGCGTACCCTGTAAATTTATGCGAATGTTGCAGAGATTTGCATGACAAGCTCGTGTGAAGAAACCGCGTGAAATATAGCAAGTCTATATCATCAAAAACGTGCTTGTAATGTAATATAATAGCACCTTGCTCCTTTTTATATTCGAACCGAAGTCGTTGCGCAACTTCATCGCGCAAAATGCAAAATATCCATTCTTTGGAGCATGGACTTATTGAGCAATTTTCCCCAGCTACTAAATCTTTTTATATGTATTGTGCACTGTTATTTATCATAGTCTACTCGTACTGTACATTTGACTTTTGCCAATTGCAAACTTTTATTTTCCGGCATTAAATCATTTTAAAAGCAGGTTGACATTATTCAAAGCGATTCAAACATTTAAAACTAAAGCACATTTTGTTTGGATAATTGATCTCGCAAATTTACCATAAAATCTCACCAAGTTCAATACCGAAATCAAACTTTTAAAAGAGATGACAAAGAGAAGCAAACTTGTTGGAAGCTGTGCCGGAGGGGGAACGGCGATTAGTCGTAACCGCCGCCACCGCCCATCATGCGCATGGTGGTTGTGGTCGGAGCAGCAGTTGTGGCGGCAGCTGTCGTTGCAGCAGCCGTTGTAGCCGGTCTTGCGGTTGTAGCAGGCGCAGCAGTAGTGTAATAACCCCGCAGCTTGTTTCGCCAATGAAAATGGTAGCCTTTATACTGCGCATCGCGCTCCACGCGAGTTACATTCTTTTCAATGGAGTCCTCCCCTTGAAGCACTGGAAGCGCCCCTAGCGGCGACTTGGTGAAAGTCGACCAAACTTGAGCGCGTAGTGCGCGATTCTGCGGAGCCGCTCTTGCCGATCGCTCTTCTCCGAACTAATTAATGAAATCGTGCGTACTCATTACGACATTATCGAGGTTAAAAATAAATCAATGACGGGGCCAATGAAATTTAAGCGGATCGCGGTAATGTTTTCGGGTGCGGATAGATGCTGCAGGGTGTCGGGCCACGTGCGTGCAGATTTCACAATCTCAGCATTTGAATGTCTAAATTGCATAAGTGCGCACCCGGGTGCGAAAGCCATTTGTATGAAAACACGATTGCAGCAAGCGACATTAAAAATTGATAGCGATGACGTCATTTGCATATAAAGTCATGCAGGATAGTCATGATATAGATAATGCAAATTTCAACAGTGAATTTGGAAATGTTCAATGCAATAAACAAAGGAATTACTTCCTTACATAATAAAAGTAAATTGTATACTGCTGAATGAAAAATTGTCACTTTCGATCCAAGATGGCGCCACTGACATGTGCTGCGGATTGAAATATGGAACATCGGCGATCGATGCTTGAATCAAAAGCACATGTTGGTGTCGCCCCCTGTAATAGAAGGTGAGAAACATAATTGGAATATGTGACTGCACTATCACTATAAACAACCTTGCATTGTTAACATTGCAGCTATAGTGTGAAAATCATGCAGCACTTGTAAAATAACCTCGCCCCAAGTCAAACTTTTCTCTGCATCAAAGTATGATAGCTAGAATAGCAACAATTAAATGAACACGAAATATTCCTTCAAATTAATTTCTTTTGCATTGACAACTTACAATACCATGAAGAACAGTGCAGATGCAAACTGCGATGGCTGCGGCACGAACAAAATTAAAGATGGCTGCCATGTTCACTGTGCCCGTCTGCTGTTGATTGCTCTCCAGAAATTAAACTAACACCTTTATATGATAGGTGCTAATAATAGGTAGGAAGCAGCTACAAAACAAATGGTGTCAGACGTGGTCGCATGATAAGCCCAATGTTTCAAATCCGGGAAACTGCATCGCGTGGGAATTGTCAAAAAACAAACTACCACAATCAAACTCGCCAACAACAAACTTTTATCAAAAGTTAACAACAGCCCCAAAGCCACCGATATACAATGAAAAGTTCATAAATTGTAATTCACCTTAACACCCTTTTCTATGCGAGAAAATCGAGTATGCATGCAAAATACATGGAAGTCAACGCACCGCTGGCCGATACAAAAAGTACATATAACCGGGTTGTGTTGTAAAATAAGTGACAAAAAGCGTCACGAAAATATACATTATTCGAGTAAATAGCTTTATACAACATCTACTTGTTGTAGTTATTAAGTAAAATAGCTATTATGCGCTTGGAATGAGTTTCAACATGTTGTGAGTGAACAAGGCATGATAAAGTAACAATGTAAAATAGCCAATTTCTTTAAAACTGAACTTTATGCAATTAATTCCAATATAATAATAGCAGCAGATAACAATTTCTTATTTTCCCCCTTTCATTTCCAGTAGATTTGAACACGGTCACATTCACCACACCTTATTCGCGGATTTTGTTCAGAGCAGGAAGTCGAGAAATTAATCATGTCTATTCTTCTCTTTTCCATATATCCGTATACACAACACATTCTTGTAACACGAGGAAATCGCGTCAGCTTTGTATTTGTAAACTTTGTTGGCAATTATTTGTTTTCACTCTCGAAAACCGATTCATTTCCTTGGCCATCAGAAATGTGCCGCATCACGGTAAAGTGACGCAATGCAGTTCACACACTTTCAGATCGCCCTGTACACATTTCCACTTGCTATTATGATAGCAAAATTGCATTCGCACGTTTTTATATAGTGGTAACATATACAAACAGCACAAACTTAACCAGCATTACAGACACAAACAATTGCATGATAAGGCATTATAACACGTGCAACAAATTGGATGCGTGCAAAAACAATACAAATGCAAGGATATCAGGATATCCCACCACCAACAATCACCGTGTCCCATACAAAAAACCAACCACAGGGTTGCTCAAAAATCCAATTGAATAAGCAATGACATTACTTGTTAGTACAGTTCCGCAACTGTATTTATCTTTCTTCTGAAATTGGATATTTGGTAGAAATAAGTGGTAATATTGTAATAAGAAATTGTGTTGTGTCCCTTATCTGTAGGATAAAACAGAATAAAATTGACATGTTCACTGAAACCGATTTAATCCTGACATGCAAGTCTAGAAACTAAATCACCCTAATCACAATTCCCAGAATTTGTTTAAAAAACTTTTAATGTTGCCGCCAAACAATTCACCGAGAAGTCACTCTATACGTCAATTATTGTGAATTTTACTTTGTTTTCAAACTGATACAAGGTATAGTAATTGGTTTCTTGTCAAGTAATCCCACTTATTAGTTCTGAGCAGCCCTGCGTACAAAAAGTAACAAAACTGGGGAATAAAATAGTGGGTTTGTTAAATATACGCAACAAACTATTATCGCATTAACCAATCAGACTGGTGGCCCGTATCAACAGCTGACGCATGGCCACGTCCCTGCTGCTGCATCATGGCGACGAGTGGCGAATCGAGAATAATCTCCGCCGAGGACCCTTCCAGTCTCTGCATGCCGTACCCTCTTTGCTCGTGTCGGTACGAGCTACTAGCCTCCCTCCAAGCCCTCTCTTCCACTTCGTCATCGTCATCATAATGCCTCGCCTCCGTACCAGACACCGACCTCAACAACCTCGGTCTCGACTCGTAGTAGTCACCCAAGCCTTCCACGATCTCCGTAGTGGACCTCTCGGCAACGCTGGCCGTTGGAGGACCACGTGCCCGTGGCCAACCTTCATCGTCGTCATCGAATGCCGACAATCGGTCATCCTCCGCCACCGGAGGTAAGGAACTCCTTCTGGACCTGGCGTCCCAATCCGACCTCCTCCTGCCACCTTTCGAGTAGTAAGACCCTAAAGATGCCGCCGATCTTGGTACCGAGATCTCGCTGGCAGCCACGGAAGATTCGCTCTCCGAAGGTGCCCTTTCGAACTCGGGTGCAGCCAGGATGCGGATCACCACATCCCAGTGCTTGGGTTGCATCAGACGTTGGTAGCGAGTATCGCTACGTAACGTCTCCACCTCCTCTACGGTCCTGGCTTCCCTAAGCCGGGCTCGAAGAGTTTCATCGGTGGTCACGAGTCGCCAGATTGGTTCCCCGGTCCGTTCCGACACGTACGACAACTGTTCCCACGCGTTCTCCACGGCGTCCGGCACGCTCGATTCCGTACCCGTAGTCGACCGGTCATCTTCACCATCTCTGACCTCCGGTGGGAATGCCCTAATCAGCACGTCCCATCGCGGTTCTTCCCGTACCATCGTATCCGTGGTCTCGCGGGTTAGTTTCGTGATGTCTTCGTGGCTGTGAGTCTCGGTGACCGTGGTCAAGTACCGGTCATCGATAACGTGTCTTCGCGCCGTTGCCACGTCTGGAGACGAAGTATGAGCTCTTGGAATCACGTGATCCTGCTCTTCGAGCAACGCCAGCTCCGCTTGTCTTTTTCTGATGCGAGCGTAGACCGGTGGTGCTGCGGCCGCACCTCCGATGGAACGTCTGCGCCGTTCCTCTTCTAGGTCCCTTTCGTGTTCGTAGATTGTGGTCAACGACCTCTCGGCCAGTTCGGTACCGCTGATGGTGAAAATGTCGTCGCGGACGTCGCGGCTCTCGTAGACGTATCTTTCGGCATCTACGTCAGCTTCGCTGACGGCAGATGATGGCGACTCGCTGGGGTAGTCCGAAGGTACGGTGTCCGAATGGTCACCCGCGGTGAGCAATGCGGCTTCCGAGCCGGACACCGAGTGGGCAGCGGCTCTCGGGATACGGAAACCATCGAATGCGGACAATGTGCTGCTGAGTTTGGTGATTTCGGACGGAGGACCCGAAGGTGCCAAGCGACGTTTGCGGACAACTTTGATGTTGCGGCGTTTGAGGCAGTAGTATGCAAGGCCCACACCGAGAAGGAGAAGCGCGAGGAAGAGGAGCACGCAGACTATGACGTAGATCTCGGCTTCGGAGAGACGTTTCGGTTTGGCCACTACACTAGCTGTGTCCAGGGGCAGGCTATTGATAGAAAAGAAGAAAAGTCATATTTAAGTATCTCGGTACTTGCAAGTCAATCATTATTTCATAACATTTATTTATTTATTTCGCATTTGATGGCAGCAGCACTTAAGATTTACTATTTGGCGAATTACGCAAACTTCCGGCAATTGTGGTATTTTCGTCTCCCATCATTTCGCTGTGTTCTGTACTCATCGTAAAATTTAGCAACGGTTGCATAAACTACTTATGAAAACAAGTCACATCTGTTTTTTTTGGGATTTCACTCCCGGATTTGCTCATAAATTCTGTGTTCATAAATTACGATCATAAATTTCCCTCATTTCTTCATATTCCCCTTACTAATAACTACACTTAACACCTCTAAGTACTTATATATTTCTCAGAACGTTTCCTTTAATGAATTACAAGTAACTTACGGAACGATGGGAAGTGGTGCAGGGATGGGTGCGACTGGAGGACCATATCGGCATATGATGGTCTTCACCTCATCCTCATCAACGATGAGTCCCTCTCGAAATCTCACCACGATATCATTGATGAAAGTACGTTTTTGCTCTTCTCTGGTGCCGCAGCCATACAGGGGCAATTTGATGGTGACTAACTTGGACCCATCACCGTGAACCTTGCATGGACTCAGAGGGTCTCTGTTGGCGTAAACCACCCCGTAAAAAGGGTCATTGAAGTCGATGGTTACCACCATGTCCCCGGATTCACATGATAGAAAAGCTGCAAAAATACAAAAACACAAATCAGTCAATGATTTAAAAAAATACAAATGTAATCAGAAAATTATTAGTGAAAAGCACGAAATTTTGTATTTTTCCTAATAATTAATATTAAGAGTTAAAATTGATGACACAGTAGCACAGATTTGTGAACAATTTTCATTGTCACCGAGGGGCGTGTCTCTGAATCATTTTTCAGCTGCAAAATAATAGAGACATTTTCAAGAATTGTTGCTCAAAAAAGGGAAGGGGTAATTTTACTTTCTGTGGGTGGAAGGTTTAAATCATTAAATCATAGGCTAGCCGTATATTTTTATTTCTCATCACATTGACCTTGCCATTACGTTTCAGCTGGTCTGTAAACCGTGACGTCATCACGGGGCACCCGCCCATTTTGACTCCTCCCACATCATCACCCAATTTTTATAAAGACAAAACTTGACACACCTAACACACTCAATCACTCACCCCTCGTTTTATTCGTCACAAATGCTGTTTTTATTTCTCCAAAATGCCCCGCATCTACTGTGGTGTCCTGCCTCAAGTTGTCAGTGCTCTTTGCATAGGCGATGGGCGTGATTGACAGCACCGCCGCCATGATGGCCATCGCCCAAGCCATCCCCGCCATCCTCCACCTGCAATTCAAAAGAAAATTCAAGGACGCGAACGAGACAATTCACTTCGGACACAATCGGGAATAGAATTAATAATAGAAAAACTTTTTCAGCAGATGAAAAGCAATCGGTGCGCGCTCTGCATTCCAACGAGGGCGTGGCGTCTCGCGCCGATGACGTCACGCCAACGTTCCATCCGCACGCCCATATATGGAAGAGCCTCTCTCGCCCACTGCAAATTATATCCCTCCCACCTGCCAAACAAGGCCAAAGCCCAGAAAACGAACGAGGTTACGTTACGTCAGAGCAACGACCTCCCTTGGATCAGGTACATGCGCCTTGGGCGTAGGTGTGGGCGCGGCCATTGCCGTTTTGCTTTTACTGCGCATGTCCATTTTGGGCACGGCAAACTCCGTTGGATGGAGCGCCGCAGCGTGAAACAACTCAAAACTTTTAATCAATATCAAAAGCGTTACTCGAACGAAAATTATTGTTAAATACATTTTTATAGAACATGTTTCCCTCTTTCATTTCAGTCCTTTATAATGTTGTCGTATATGACATGGTTTAAGAGATAACGTTACTTAATGCCACTTTTTTAAGATGGCCGCCGAAACTTAGACCCACCTGAAGCACAGGAATAGAGTCAATTTTATTATTCCTCCTAATCAAAACCCTTGTTATTACACTTGAATAAATTGGTAATATTACAAGACTACTTAAGGTGTATAATGAACAAATTTTCACGGTCATATAATGACAATTTTGTAAAGTCGCCAAACAATTAAGAGCTCGATGTTGCAAACACCTCATAGCAAAACTTGGCCTAATATCAACTTGTTTTACTTGTTCAATTATTGTTTGTTTCTATTGCAATTAATTAACCACACTCAATGATGCGATTCAATGAATTTGGATAATTAGATGTATTTTCAAGTAATTTTCTGGGTGGCTTGTGTTGAAAACTGCATTTCCCATAAATTTCCCTTCATTTTCTTGAATAGTTGTGTTTTCAAAGTTGCAAAACCAGTTTTGTGCTCGTTGCCTGAGTTCCCCAATTGTGTGTAAATAAATTTCTGGTTGAATTTCCTGACTTCATGCCGGAGGAATTTATACATTTGCATAGAATTCATAATTCTCACAGCTAACATATTACCAACTTTGAAATATTGCAGACATGTTCATTTCTGAGCTAGAGAATAGATAGATTGGAGCCAAGGAAAATCACTTCAACGTAAACTGAGCCATCAGAAAAGTTTTTGGCAGGGTTTTTATTTAAAAATCAGTGTGCAACTCTCACACAAATGAAAGTCACACCGACACAGTTTCCTGCTGAAAGGTGTGTGCATTGTTCTTGCTTCTTGCACAGGTTTCCAGAGGTACTATAAGAGAAGAGATTCTATTTGAAATAGGTCACTGATACATGTGTGTATATCTTGTTCTGCAGAAACGTTGCCCTGTTCACATTGCCAATAGGCCTTCTCAAACATGCTATTCAACAGGAAATGGGGTTAATGCGAATTCATCATATTTCTGCTTTCTAACTTGCATGTTATCTCAAATTATCGCAAGTTGTAAATAATATAAATGCTATTACGAGTTTGTCCCAATTATGGACACAAAAAATAGATATAATTGCCCCTGTTCCCATGTTTTCGAATACCTGAATAAATTGTGATTTAATATTATGCAAATATAGTCATGCATAAGGTTATAATGGTCATCACAAAGTAATGCCTATTAAATACTACTATAATCGACTACTCATTATACGTATTGCAATGTAAAGCATACTTCCTCCTGTATTGTTGTCTTTAGAAAGTATACAGCTCTATTCTAATAAAACGGTGACAACAACACTATTTATATATGAAATTTGTTTTCTAGCATATACCTAATCAGGTTATCGTGATTTAAGGAAACAGTTACCATGTCAATCAAACAATACAGGTAGGAAATGTATGTTGAATATTGAAATATGAAACAAGTGAGTGGGGAAACTTTCTATTGCAACATTATACAGGAAGGACATCACAGTAATAACATTTCAGTATTTGTTACAGTGAGGTATAATGTAAGTTTCATTATTTAAAAAAAAATGCAAACTGATGCCCTTATTGTCATAACAAAGTAAAATGTTGTGTTAAATTGGTTGTGGAAAAACCTTAAGGCTACTATAATTATTCTACAATAGTTATTCAAGGTCACCAGAGGAAATTAATATTTCTAAATTTACTGAAATGTGATTTATTCATGAGGTATTTAATTTGACCCACTTGCTGAAATTCAATTTGCCTAATGACTGTATATTTTGCTCAAGGTTGCGAAATAATCGAACAGTGTTGAGTTCCTCAACAAACATTTTTCCCTTCCCCATACCCTACATTGAAAAGGGAAAAACAAATTTCCTGAAGACTGGTATGCAAAATATAGTGCATACCGCATTCAGGCTAAATTGGCAGAAAAGTGCGAAGTTGTATTACTGTATATTGTATACCCTTGGTGATTTAGACTTCTACAGACTTGTTAGAATTCTGTACGAAACTTCACACCTTCCTTCCTTCCCCCTTCCCACAGTGCAGTTAAAACAGCACAGACCAGTTGCACAGAAATGGCACCACCAGATTTTCCAGTCTCTTTTTGCTCATTATTCATTCTCAGATTTCTGCTGCACCTCTTCAAGGCCATTTCACATTTTACAACCCACGTTGATAACGTTTTCCTCCATTCTTTGTCTAACACAAACATTTCAAATTGAATTTCAATTTTTTTTTCAATAGAGCACAGCAAGGCTAACTATTTATATTTACTTTTCTTTCCTTTACTTTACATACAGGTGCGCAGACAATATCAGTATTAATGTAAATTAATGCAAACACCACGTTATTCAAACTTTTTAAAACGCCATTTTGAAATTTGCAACACCAGTTTAGGATATGAATTTATTATTATACTGTTAAATCCAAGTGCCTACGTGTAGTTTTGTTGAGTTACCTTACTTTTGACAACAAAATTCTTCAATACAAAATTACATCTCTTACAGGAATTACATTATTTTTTATTTTTTCAAATACTTCAGAAATCTCTTTTATGACATTTCCCAGTTTTTGCCTTGATTGCTTTCTTTCCCAGAATTCCAAGAATTTGAAATATCTTCATGAAAATTTGTGAAAAATAGCTTGAAACGTTCATTTGGACAGTAATGACAAGGGTAATGAGGTTGTCTTTTGAGCTACCCCCCTAAGGTCCCACCCACATGAAAATCCCCCTCGTGGGCGGGGCACAAAACAAACCTAACCCAACGAAATATTTCACTCTCCTTGACACAAATTGACATAAATCGAGCACTTTTTACGTTATCACAGCATGAAGTTGAAATGCTTTAAATGTGAATCCTTCGTATTCGTGCGGTGAGAGTTGTGCACTAACGGCATAGGAATAAATTAGGAGAATCCCCGCAGTGCATTCTGGGACGGGCATCAACGGGTTTCGTGGCAAATGGCGACGACCCTCTTTTTTGCTTTTGCTCATCGCATCGCTAAACTCGCCGCTAAAACTCCTATAATTCTATTGCTAGAATCAATAAACACGGTACTTACCCCGTATGGGGTTGTTAATGATCCAGGGCCAGTGTCAAACTACGTTGTGACCGTCCAAAATCAGGGCTAAATGACGAGAATATTTCCGCAACATCTACCTATCACATCCAGCGTCGACCGCTGATGAGCAACTACGAGCAGGAAAAGAAAACCAGGTGCACCTGAATTTAGCACCGCCTTTCGCCCCTCCCATTCGCCGTTATTGGCACATCAAATAACGTAGAAGTTGCAGGTAACTTCCCACCAAGGGTTGCACAAAAAATGCACGGAGTTATCACAGCAATGATGAGTTCCATACACTTTCCTTTTCATAGGCTTTGCGATAAACACTAGAGTATATGGGGCAAAAAACCGAGCTGACATTTGGCTGTGGTAAATTAAATGCCAATAACTTTTTTTTTTTCGAAAGCAGCAGACTGGGCAAGTGGTTACCCTGATCACAATTGACAGGTGACCCTGTTTTGTGAACTCCGATTTATTGAAAGCAAACATTTCTCTGAATTTACATCAATGTAATCCAATGTATTCAAATCCTCGCTTTGTTGAATCCCTTATAAGGGGTGCCGCTATATATAGAGAGATTCCACTGTATATGTAGACCTGCGTACTAGCTTTCGTACTTTAAACTTGTTCGACGTTTTAAACGTACGTTTGTTTGCAATGTATGTATGTTACAGTGAGTTCAGCTAATACATATAGGTTTTACCAGTTTTACTGACGTAATAAATTGAACCTAAACTAACTAAACCAAACCAATTGGAAGCTCCGCCCACTTTGTCCAGGCCAACAGTCATTGGTGGAAACACGTTACTTAGCTAAAACCACTGTAACACACTAGTGTGGAAAAATGCAATAAACCGAAATATTGAAAACTTCGAAAAAATTGAACAAAGTTTTGTCAACGAAGGAGTTGACTAAATCAAGGCATGCCTCTGGTTGCCATTACGTAAAGGATTCTCTTGACGCTTGTGACGTCATGCTGATCTAAGTGAGTTGCCGGATGGGATTGGCCAATGGATCGGAGATGCGTGGGATTCCATCGATGACGTATAGGTCGTTCACTGTGTATTTCAAAGTGAAAAACGATTGGGCGCGCGTGCAAACGGAAGTTTGGACACGGATCAAGTAGCATTGCGGTCTCCATGCATGCTTGCCAAACTGAAACTCTCCCAATGGAGAAATAACATTGAATAATAATAACAACCACTCGACAACCCTCTATTTTTTGCAACATTATATGCGGTACCACAGTACAGTAATAATTCTAGCTGCTGCAATTGGACAATTTATTTAATTCAACCCAACCCACAAGCGTTAATTTTGGCTAAGTATGTTTAGGGTCATTGGTAAATCATGTGTACATGGTTTGAGTGCATGAAACTGCCACATTTATCTTTAGGTGTCAGGGTTTTAATACCAGGTCTTTAAACCAGTCATGAAAGTGACATCTGATATATGTGATATGAGAACCCATTTTTAATAATTGAAGAGCCTGGGAATGCAAAACTAATTCCACTCAAACTTATATGTAAACGCCCAACAACTTCCATTTGATTGTCTTAAACCATCCAGAACCTATTCTATATTTGTTTCATAAAAAAACCTGTTATCTAACTAAATTAAAAGGCAGTTTTTATCTTGGCATATATTTGCAAATTTACAAAAACCAGCCTGAGCTAGACCAAGGAGCTGAGACGCAAAGCAAAATAATTTAGGTTAAAAGCAAAAAGTTGAAATATTCTTCATACTCTAATTATATTCAAAATACGTGTACTAAAAAAGCAGGCGATACCAGAACAGAAAATCTAACAAAGCCAAAACAGATCAATGCAGTCTGTGGGTCACACCAAGGCCACGCCCAATTCTTTTATAGGTCTAGGTAGTCATGGGAACTGTGGACAAACAAGTCAACTTATAATTTGTGCATTTGGATGCTACGTAACGAGTCGTCGAACAAGAAACGAGACAAAGTTGTCAAGTGAAATTATCAGACCGATGTCACGAGCGGTCATCGAGGCCACCCGGTCCATGTCAACAAAAGGTGACTTTTTGCATTTCAATTATGCATAATTACACGATGTCACGGAATAGACATCATTGTTCCAATGCATTCCATGCGGGTTACCCGTTTTCAAACACAAAGATTGAAAGACCGAGTTTGATTCGAGGAAAAATTCCATGATACTACTTTTAAGAAAAAAATGAATAAATAATGCAAAATTATCATGGAACTTAGAGCTTTGAACTCGTTTATTTATTTCCAGGTGGGAAGACAACAAAACAGAATAACCCCAAGATTAAACCCACGCTGGAACGGGAACGACCTAACAGGGTAAAAACTGGTTTCAACACCAGATATCCGAGCAAAATCACCATACAAAATCAATGACAAGCAGAGCGCTTAGAAAAGATACCACTCAAAATGGGACTGACCCTTCACTGTCCTAGCTGACAGATTTTAGCAATTTTTACCTCAAAAATCATGGTCCTTGGTCGGGTTTGGCAGGTGGTCCAATCACCCATATTAGATCTCATAGAGCTCTACCAGATGGTGATCGAACTTGCGAGTATAATTTTAAAAATGTGAGGCACTATTGAGATGAGCCATGACCAGCAGGATTTCAAATTTCTGACGTTTAGTAAAAACATTTGAATTCCAAAAACAATCTTCCATAATGTATATTTTTATCGGCGAAAAGTTGGAATATTCGCTTCTAAATTTCTCTAAATGGGTACATGCAAAAATCCTTTCCACACAACGCAGAACATGACGGTCTATGGCGTGCAAGGAGGTTCACATTACGTCATCACATTTTCCTTTGATTTTGGATCCCCTCCCTCTCTATTGTCAGCAATGGTCATGTAACGCAGCACCACAATCCAACTTTATTACATCACGTTATCATTGTTAGACCACCCTAAAACTGCTAATTTAAATAAAATTATTTGACAATTAATGCTTTCAGCACTGTTAAATATTTTTCCTGCATAATTTCATCATCTAGATTTACACATTCAGCAGCCTTATAGACGTCACCATGAGAGTTGAGCCTCGGCTGGCCGAGATTGTGCCGCATGCTACTCTCCAAACAGGGTACCATCTGCCTGACCAGGTGCAGGAATAGCACCGGT
>JAQIWR010000345.1:0-22556 GCA_034695945.1 Glomeris hexasticha
ACCTATTTCGGCGATTTATTTTTAATCACTCGGGTAAGTATCAAAATCGGGATTATTTTTATGAAACAGACTAGTGAATATACTGACTAATAACAAATTTTCATGTAAATCTGTTAAATCGCGATTATAGCTTTCTGTTCTCCTTTAAATAGTCGTGTGACGTCATACCAATGAGGTCATACTGAACACCTGAGTTCTATGAATATTATTTCCAATGCCAGTGATCTAGGGGCGAGTCCATAAAATTCAACAGCCACAATTTTACATCAAAACCACGTCGAATTTCTTTCCAAATTTGTCAAAAATATATCTTGATTTTCTAATACATTTCACCACCCCGCACGGCCCCCTTCATATACTCTTGATTTCACATATAAATTGATAACAAAGAACGCTGTATGCTAATTAAATAAGATAATAAATTAACTTACCACGTTCGAATCGACACTCCGATTGCTCCGATTCGAAAGTGAGCGCCATTGTTGATTGTTATCAGGTTAGCCTCGCAGAACAGGTGCGAATGCAACTAAAATAGCCCGAGTAGCCTCACAGTTGAGGCCACTGGAAAATGCAGTTGGAACCGCATCTGGTAATTTTGTCTGATATTTCTTCATCTTGGCCTGGTTCAAAGATAATCTGACGTTGCAAGAAGTTGTTTCGCAAGTAGACCGTGATTTTCAGTACCCTAGCTCTTATTTGCATTTTCTGGCAATGGATCTAGTGATAAAATACAACAACCAAACTGCGGGACGCGATCGTCTGTTCAGGTGATCTATTTCTGTGCTATTTCGCAATAACAGGTTTTCAATTTTCGCCCATTGTTTACAAACAGTGTCAATGTTTTTATAATTCCCAGATTGCTACAGTATGGCAGCCGATTATTATGGTGGCTAGCAGAGCAAAATAGAAGCGACAAAGATGTTGTCAGCAAGCTAAAAAACCTAGAGTACTCGTTGAGTACGGGAAGAAAACGTGAGATATTTCGTGCAACTCTCTTGCATTAGTTGTATTGCCCACGCAATAACAGGTTGCGCAGCTGTACTCTGCGTACGGTGCGTGCAATATTATGTTGCGCGTGAAATATTCCTATGCAAGACCATTGCAAAAGTACAATAAATATTAAATAAATTATTTCTCAACCCCTTATGCTCGTCACAAACCTTGCATAATGGCTATGCAAAACATACAAAATGATACATTATTCCAGAATAGTCGTTTTAATGGAAATGTGGATATTTTTAGAAGTTTAATCCTGCATGATGTAATTTTTGTAATTTGTTATTTTGAATTATAGTTCTAAGGATTGGAAGAAGTGTGGACACTTTATATGGCGCTTTGACAACAATGCACCTTAACGATTTGGTGCACAGGTTAACATTAACCATGTCTCGCATTAACCTTGCCGTGTACCTGTTTGCGGATCACCTTTTGTGGCTGGGAAGAGTTGGTTTGTCAGATTTGAACAAGGATAAGTGGTCCAACCGAGCCAATAGGTACCTAAACAAGCCTCTATTTCTGTTGCAATATACATATATAACACTGGTTTCAATCTTCAAGGTTCTGGTTGTTCAGCATTTTGCTCAACTTGATACGCGACATCTATGAAATTGTACGTATTTCAGCCCGGGAAGTTGAAGCAAGAAATAAGAAACGTTGGCATGCAGGCAATAAATTTGACAGCCAAAGCCACGGCTTCTTCCAAAACAGTTTTGTATCAATCGTTTCCAGATTGGTTAGCAAGTGCCTAAATGAACACCAAGATTTAGTAATGGACACGGTCAAAAATGGATGCGACGTTTTCATACCACTTGCAGGACTAGGATACGTGCAAACGTCTCCTGGATTTATTGGGTTGTGTGGAGTTATATCTTCGTTAATTGGTATCTTAACTATTGTCAACCCACAGTCAAAGTTGCAGCCCAGTTGAAATTTAGATTCCACGCATTGTTTTACTAAATATGTCAAAACAGTATTGAATATGGATTAACTAAGTACTGTTAATAATCCTGACCAAGAATATACAATCGTTCCGTTTGTTCCGAATAATAAAGGTGTAATATATGAAAATAAAGTATCATTTTTGAAGAGTTTTGTATATAATTGTGTAAAAAATACAGTAAATTTTACATACGTATGATACAGTCGACTCCGCTAATAACGAAGTCAAAAGTGCAAGCCAATTAGTTCGATATAAGCGGAGTTCGTTGTAAGCGAATTCGATATATGCATCAAGGGAGAGCAAAACCTGTACTTTATAAAGGGAATGCCCTTGTAAGGGGTGCCGCGATAAAGAGATTCCACTATAACTGTTATCGCTGAATGTCCATTAATATGTATTGTTGATTCCAAAAATTAAGAAAGTATAACTATTTTATTACCACATTCTACAAAACATAACATTTTAAAGTATACATGTATCTGTTGTTTTGATAACCACATTTTAAATCTATTGCTCTTCTGTTACCTAATTTACATCTCTACGTATGGTACATAACAGTAAGGCACAAAATGGTCCGCAATATAATCGGAAATAAAACTAATCACTTGTCCTGAGAGATTTGCCACTCATGTATAATAAGTCTTCTGTAATTAATTACATTGGTCCCAAAAAAATCTCACTATGTGAAATGGCCCGCAAATGCCCTTGGCAAATGATCCAATCGTGTTTCTGCTACAATAAAGTGACCATAAATTTCCGATCTTCCTATTCTTTGAGAATGAGCATAAATCATTGACAGTGATTCTACTGCATCATTTCAGGTACTCCTGGGGCAGAATGTTATTTTTTAAAAATAATTTCATATTTCTTCCTTGGCAACCGTATTGAGAACAATCTCCATAACCACGGCTATTAAGTAGCCCTCCCTACATGTAATGTTCTACTCGAGTAAAGTAGACCACCTTTCCTAACTTTGCCGGAAAATTGTAAATCCACTTCCCACCTTTATGCAACACCCCATTCGGATCACGCCACATCCCCGGTGGCATAAAAACGTCACACTCTTGAGCCCCTTGTTGGACAACACCAACCACCATCAGGTGGTCACCTAAAAGAAACTGCTGTTTGATTGTCATTGACTCGGTGTCATTCGGACTGAGCCACCAAACTGGACGGACTAAAGGAGTTCTGTTTTTAGTGGCTTCATCTATCAAAGTCATCAGTAATGGCACTACAACAGTTCTTCTAAGAGTTATGTATTCCTTGGCAATATTAACGGTTTCCGTGTCATAATCTGACGGAAGCACCGAGAACTGTAACACGGGAAAGAATGTACTGATCTCCATCCACCTAATGAACAATTCCTTGTCTGGTAAAATCTGGCTGTTATTTTTTACTTCTCCACCTACTGGTCCTGTTAAAACAAATGGGTGACCTGCCAACCCCACTGATAGAACAGCTGGAATGAGTGATTGTAAGCCTGTTGCTGAATCCCACGATGATCGCCTTGGGGAAAGTTGAATAAAACCAGGGGAACTAAGACCTTGAGTGGCAATGCAAGTACTGAACATGATGCCTGTTTTCGCCGCTACGTCATTGTATAGTGTTGCGTACCTATCTTGGGATATTAAGGGTTCTTTGGTGGTATGATACGGCGGTATGGAAGATGATTCCCCACCGCAGAACTGTATGCCATCCACACTGTACTTTGAACGCACAGACCTGAGCATTCCACCAAACCATCTGGCTGCTTTTGGATTTGTAAAGTCAACCATGACTACACTTGACAGATTGTCCCAATAGGTTAAACTAGGCACTCTTCCTGTTATATCCCTAATCCACCAACCTTCATCTAGAAATTTATGGTAGTTGCTGGACTGGGTACTTACATACGGGTGTACCCCTAGTATCACGCGGAAGCCCTTGTGGTGCATGGCACGTAACCTGCCCTGAAGGTTTGGGAAGCGAGTTGTGTCAAAGCTCAAGTCACCTTCATTGCCTTGCCAGCCTCTTTCCAACAGAAGAATGCCGGGATGATGAGGATCGTAATCAAGGACTTCATCCGCAAACTTTAACAGCAACGTCTCGTTAAAGAAATCACCGTAACGCTGACGCGTAGCCCAAACTATGTTTTCCAGTGTGAAGCCAAAATGCTTGGTCATGTTAACGTGGGATTTCATTTTGGAAGACGCGTGAATATGAACCGCACGGACATCCGAAGATGAACATATGGAATAAGACAGATATGGAAGATGATGGTTAGCTCTGTCCGAATTAATGGATGGCACCAGGTATGGGTAGCTTGTGCTGATGGCAGACTTGAAACAAAGTTGAGGGGCATTTGGCCCTCCGGTTTGTCTGATTTGCAAAGGTAGGTGCGGGTCAATCATGATGACTGCACCTTTGGAAGACAACCAGTAACGTTCTAAGACATTGCCAAAGGTTCCAGTGGTTAAATTGGCAGTTTGGAAGTTAGTGTAATTGATTGATAAGGTTTCGAAATTAAAGTGTTGCGGGTTTGTCTCTCCGACACCAAACCAGTGCGTATTCCCAACGTGGTAACAATCTTCAAGTACGATGTCCTCCTCCAAAGCTTGCCACTCGATTTTGTAACATTTGGACAGTGTGGCTTCTTTGCCCTCCGTCAAAGGTGACACGGCTAAGGTGGCCATCATGTACCAATTTAGACACAGGGTGACGTTTTCGACCATGGTTGTCAATGGACAGTCATAGGGTTGCATGCCATCAGGTAAACCCCGTCCTAGATCACCATTGAGGATCACCTCTTTGGCCGCATTCATCACCTGGACAGAACGAGTCTTCCCCTCAAATCTGATTCTCTCGCCAATCATGACCTGAAACAATATAATATTCAGCATCTGTTTGAATACAATTGGGAAGCTTTGGCCACATTTTTATAATTCATGACAGCCTTGTTTACTGTTTATTCTGGTTTCATTATTAGCAGTGATGTAACTTTATACATATAAATTATATCCATTATACGTATTCAATTATTCTTAAATTAACACTTAGCTCAGCATTTTATTGAATTGGCATTCTGCCCGAATTACTTCGTTTATAAGCAAATTTTCATTTTTTACAAATTACATTTCCAGGGCTATATAATACAGGTTATATAAATTTTTCCTGATGATATCATACTTTCAAAATGTAACGACTTTTATGAAAAACATATTCGTAATAATAAAATAATGTAAAATATATGTTTAAAAAAGACACCAGATTATGCACAACAAAGGGAGTAGGAACATTCCACCATGACGCATTACAAATATGTATAATACAATTATCCATACAAGCCTACCTCTCGGATATACTATCTGAATATTATATCACGTTAGGGTGTAACTTTCCTTATTGTTTCGCATATTTTGCTGGCAATGTTCCAGTACAGGTGCTGAAGACAGTACTTAGCAGTAAAAGTGATGCGCTATTCTTATCTGCCATTACACAAGTTTGTTAACAAATTTGTGTCAGCTGATTCATGTTAATTACTGCATAGTAGTGATACTAAGTTACACTGAAATAACATGGTAATGTCGATGTAATCATAATATGTTCCCTAGTGTTTTCTGCTGTGCATGATATTTTATGATCATAAGGCCTAAACTATTCATATAATTGTACAATACCACACCTGTTGAATTCGAAGCAGGTACTGTTGATGATGCACATACGTCAATGATATCATGAGAATCATCGCAAAACACATGGCCATCACGAAAGCCTTCAACTTGTATTCACGAGGTTGCTTTGGCCGCATGATACCAGGCACTGTAAACTGCAACAGAATCGATCAATATAATATTCACTTATGGCATCCAATCAGTATTGTTCATTGGGACTTCAAACCAGTCTTTTTATCAGTTACGAATGCAAATTTGAACCAAACCCATCATGTTGTCCACACTAAAGTTTTTTATTTTTTACAGCTAGGTAGCAGACACATCCCTCACATAATTCAACCTACATGACATTAGGTTGTAGTAAATATATGCAGCAACAACAAAACTTTGCATGAACATGTGAAAGATAACAGTATCAAGCCCAGTTATTCTAATATTAGTTTTGGGAAATTGTTGCAGAACTTTATAAGAAGCATTATTTTGTATTTTTCTTGAGAGAATTTTGCAAAATTCAAGCTAAATTGATTTTAGATAGGGGTTACAAAATAAGTAAAACCTTATTGGATATAGTGGAGCAATAGTGTACAGATAATTAGGTCCTCAGACTAGTTTTTGTCTGTTCCCATTCAAGCCACCATCAAATACATGTTTGCAAATAACAATAGATTTGCATGGGGCAATATAAGCAGTTTGCACTATAAATTAAGTATTCTTCCTTATGCCTTCAATAAAGAAAATAACTTTTGCTAATACAGTGTACCTCGCTTGTAATCAACTCGGACATTGGCAAACATCGTCTATCGTCAACAACTCTCACCATCAAAATTTAAGATTATCTATACAATTAAATTAACTCGCATTCAGTAAACTTAGTTGCTAGAGCTGTTACGAGCAACTAATCCCCCCTAGTACCAGTTTTTGAACCTCTGATATTGTCAACAGAACAGTCAGGTGAGAAATAGAATGGGTATTTGTATACAATAATAATTATTATTGTTACTTCTAATATAAGAAACTTCGTCATAAATTTCAGAAAAGTTTCGCATATCAAATATTCTTTACATGAAACTTTGGATCTAGAGAAAACCAAAACCACCGGTCCATTCGAGTTGATTGTAAGCGAGGTTCACTGTAATGGAAAAAACTGTAAAGTTTTCCAAAATTCACTCATTTCTTATTCTGATATATAATTTATACATATAGTACTAAAGGATTTGCAGTTAATTTACTAAATAAACTCCAAGGAAACATGTTAGCACGTGACCTGGCCATGTGGCCAAAAACCAATTCCATTCCACACCATGCACCCATACTTTGATAGTTAGCTGCTTACCACAAATTTTTTTCTAAATGAACTGGTGGGTGAAGGTGTTGGGGAGGGTGTGGGTGTAGGTGGAGGTGTTGATTCTGTCCTTTGCCAGCCATGGTCATGAATATCCGAAGCACAGAGCTCGAAACGTGATGGCAACCTTCTGTTCTTCCTGGTCTTTCCTTTCAATTTTTGTCCCAGGTCTCCTTGCAGAGGTTGCCCTTCTGGGCATGCAGCTGCCTCCGAGTCACAACTGTTGCCATTCATATTAATACTACTTATAGATGGGTCAAGCCATCCATATAAGTAAATATCATCGAATACAGCTTATCTGTAATAGATATAAATAAAAAAAGAACAAATATGTTGACCAGTTCTAAGTTTGATTGCACTTCAGGGTGTGATGACCGATGACAACTGCACACTGCTTTACTTGTATTTATTGTTTCCTATATAGAACTTCCTTTGTATGTAATATTCTGTGATTTAAGAATATGCGTGTTCACTGTCACGTACTGTGTACATCACCATAACATTTGAAATTATTTGCAATTTTGTGGTGAATTCACATTGTGTTAGTGCAGATGGGGAAGCTTGTGCGTGCCTCGATTAAATAACTGAAAGGCTTCATTTTCTGCTGACATATGCTTCTCATGAAGTGAGCATGGCAAAAAATAAAAGTACAGTGTGTATGTGCAACTTTCTACTTAGCTGAATGTGCAGTTTATCAGTGCAGTGCAAGCCAGATAAAGTTCACATGCATTGCTGAACATGATAAAAGACATGTTGACAGGAGATCATATAGCTTCCACTTCAAACACAATTTTTAAAGCAACCTTTCATTAAGTTTCATTTTCCTTCTTTTAATTTTTAATTTTGCTAAATGTGTATGTCGCTGTTGCCTTTGTTGTCAAAGAAAACAATAGGCTAATAAAGTACACCTTTGTACCTACGTTTTAAAAAATAATGTCATCACAAATGGAAATATATTTCACACTGTATACTGTATAAAAAATTTATTTATTTATCTATCAACTTCTATTGAGTTCAATACACTTGTTATACTTTAAAACTAGCACATTTAGAAAATAATAAAACTTTCAATGACATTTTACAATAGTCACCATTATATAAATAGCAATGGAAATTAGGATATTATTAGCATTTAAATATAAAAAGTTAATTTTCACTTGTATTACAATTTTTCTTGAAACTCGCTTTTTATTATTAGATATTTACCTCGGAAATTTAGGGTACGCTTTTATTTCCAAACATGATTAGATTATTTAATTGTATTTATTATGGAAATATTAGTTATGTTTCACATGACATTAACCATGTTTTACATCTGTTTTTATACTAACTTACTTCAGAAATATGAATTTCAAATTTTCCAGTCATAATTAATAAATTTAATTTAAATTACGATGTGTTCGTAAATTTCCATTTGACAATAACCAAAAACATGAAACATATAAGGAAGTTAAGTATAATACATTGGCAACAAAAGACAAAAATTGGTAAAACCGAAAAGAATAGTCTGATATATTAATGACCACCAACCAAGTTGCAAGTGCAAAACTTGTCCACTTAGAGAAAAAATGATTGTCCAATGTTTAAAAGATTGGCAAGGTCATTACGTATGTGCTTGACAAGTGGGGAAAATGTCTGGAAAATTGCATAAAATAAACGTGTGTAAAATATATTCGCTTTAAATTGGGACACGCATTGACCTTTCAGTTCTGTTTAGACGACGTTTGAGAGGGTTCAGTTTAAATACCCATTCATGTCAGCAAAAATGGAGCACAAAAAATAATATTCTACACACTAAAACACGGTTTATTGATGCTGAAACTTACACTTGATGCACTTGCCTCTACTCTAAAAGTTTTCATTGCATATATAAATGCATGCAACTATTAAGCAATAAAAATTAATCTAATTCAAATTGGGCATATTATTTTTCATTAATATCACAGTGCCGTTAATAAAATGAAATAAAAGATACAATACATAGAAATTTAAACCTAAATATTATTACATATAACTAGCAAATTTAAATTTAATACATTTAGAGAATTTCCATATTTTGCTAATATTTTGTACATTCAACATGTGCAAAAAATAACAATAAATGCAATTATAATTTGTCCAATAACTGCATTTCCTTAATTTTTTGGTTTTAAACAATTCTTCATAAAAATTAATAGACTAAATGGTTTATAAATTTAAAGTATATGCACATAAATTATTTGTAATAAAATCTAATGTTTGCACATACTGTAAACTTGCATTTTTTGTATTCCACTTGTTGCCTTGCTCACTGTTGCAGTTCAATGCCAATGAAAGATCAAATGCTTTTTATACAAACAAACCCCCTCCCACCTTTTTTCAAGCGCTCATGAAACATTGTGTTTACATGACAAGTTTCGCAATAATAAGCCTTGAAAAATAAAAAAATAATGCACCATATTAGGGTAGGAAATTTTCCTTTACGTTTTCCAAAATCTGTTTCACTTTTCAGTCTGATCTAAAATTAAATTATTTTATTAACTTGATCTAGCTTTTTTTAATACAATTTATACTTGCTTGCATACATATGAATTACGTTCATGCACATGCATTTTCACGTTGTTTAGCACCTTTTAACAAAAACCGCCACCATATAAATTTAACCTACCTGCACATGTGCACTTTGCCTCTTTGTTTTTACATTGAATTTTACAAATCCAAACACTAACTGTATTCAAACTATGCGTTTGTTATAACATGGCGCGTGTGATTCAAATCGGTGCGTTCATACTGCGATGGAAACGGTCCCAAAAACCACGCCTTCTGAATGCCACATGCCAAATTTTTTATTTACGAATAGGCCCCCTGGCGGTGGGAATGGTAAACACGCGTATCCGCCACCTAGCGGTGGTTCAATAGCGACATAAATTTTTAATCACCAAACCAATATTTTAAACGTAAAAACTGCATAAGTACCAGAATTACTCTTCTATTGTTTTCGAATAATGTAATAACACTTTTTTTCGGAAATAAACAAAGACAAGCTCGTGAGCGGATCGCGGATCGCAGTGTTTTTTAACGGACGCGGATTCACGAATCCAGTAGATGAAGCGCCATTGCTGAAACGAACAACTGTACGCTTCAAATCGTGACTTGATAATTTTGCGAACGTAGAAATTAGAAAATGGCGACTGCAACACTGGAAGATCGTTCTTTATGGGAGGATGGAGAAGTAATTTTATAGTGATTTGCGAATATTATCTCCGCAAAATGTAACCCGAATTTCATTTTGATGTGTGAAATATTATTTTTGCCAGGAATCGCTGGCAGAGGAAGTGTTGCGAATGTCCACTGATCAAGTGATCAGTCTCACTCGACTTTTGGACAATGAAATTAAGGTTGTTAAATTCTTGAAAACGTTTGCAAGTGTATTTTGACATTAAATTTGTATGATTTGTGCAGATCATGAAGAGTGAGATGATGCGTGCAACTCATGAACACCAGGCACAAAAGGAGAAGATTAAGGAAAACAATGAGAAAATTAAAGTCAACAAAACCTTGCCATATTTGGTGTCAAATGTTATTGAGGTAGTTTGTTTAAACCTTGTTTTATTATTAATATTATTTTTATTCAGTTCTTTGACTAAAATTATAAAGATGACTTTAATTGAAATACTTGCTGATGAATTCAATTCTAAAACAAATCATATTTCATTATAATTTGAGGACAATTCTCATAATCTTCGATCCTAAAATTTAATTGTAATTACGTTTGCACAAACAATGCAGCCTAATTTCACAAAAATCTCAAATTTAAGTTCCTGAAATAACAAACGAAACTTTGGCAGAACTAGATTATAAAATTTTAAAAGTAAGAAGAAATAAGTTGTACAGAAACCTTAGATAGATTCAAGTTAAATAACGTGAATTGCAATATTAAATACAAATCACAGACGCCCTTGGTAAGCTGATGCCCTTGTATAACTACTGATCTACAATTACCAAAAGTTGTATTTCTGGCCACCACTGAATTATAATTTAATAGGTAGCTCAATTTATTCGTCTGCTGCATCCCATTAATTTTCCCTTTTTTTATTTCATTTTCTGTTCAAGCTTTTGGATGTTGACCCTCAAGATTTTGCAGAGGAAGATGGAGCCAATATGGATTTGGATTCATTGCGCAAAGGCAAATGTGCAGTTATAAAAACATCCACACGACAAGTAACATGCATAAATTTGAGCATTTATTCCACTTGAAATTTTATTACCATTATTCATTTGCTTTCAGACTTATTTTTTACCAGTCATTGGCCTAGTTGATGCAGAAAAATTAAAGCCAGGTGATCTCGTTGTAAGTACTTTTCTTAATCGTTTAACTTAACATTTCCCAATTGGGTTGACAGTTAATTTCTATTCACAGGGTGTTAACAAAGATTCGTATCTCATTTTGGAGACATTGCCACAGGAGTACGTAACAAGTAGAAATCCATAGTGAATTTTACTAGAATAATTACGCAAATCAATGTTCTAAAATTATTCATCGTTAGATTCGATTCTCGCGTCAAAGCAATGGAGGTTGACGAACGTCCAACTGAACAGTATAGCGACATTGGCGGGTTGGATAAACAGATTCAAGAAGTTCATATGACTTATATTATTGCATTAGTCCTACTACTACTAAATTATGGATTATAATGACAACTTTTTACGTAGTTAATAGAAGCTGTTGTTTTGCCAATGACCCACAAAGAACGGTTTGAAAATCTGGGAATCCAGCCTCCAAAAGGTGTTCTGCTTTATGGGCCACCCGGCACAGGAAAGACACTACTTGCAAGGGCATGTGCTGCACAAACCAAATCAACTTTCTTAAAGTTAGCAGGCCCTCAACTTGTTCAAATGTTCATCGGTGATGGCGCAAAATTAGTCCGCGATGCCTTTGCTCTTGCTAAAGAAAAAGCCCCGGCTATCATATTCATCGATGAACTGGATGCCATTGGTCCGTCAACAAAATGCAAATTACTTATTTAACACAGAATGTAACTGAAGTGTGCCAACTATTTCAGGCACTAAACGATTTGACAGCGAGAAAGCCGGTGATCGCGAAGTGCAGCGGACTATGTTGGAGCTCCTCAACCAACTGGATGGATTTAGCTCGAACACAGATATAAAAGTTAGTATAATGCATATGGTAATTTACTATGTAATATATGTTAATTTTTCTTTTTGTGTCAGGTTATAGCTGCAACAAACAGAGTAGATATTTTAGATCCCGCGCTCTTAAGATCCGGACGTTTGGACCGCAAAATTGAATTCCCACATCCTAACGAAGAAGCAAGGGCAAGAATCATGCAAATCCACTCGAGGAAAATGAACATAAGGTACAGTATTAATTATCATTAATATTTTTGCGATGGATGTAACATTTTACATATTTTCAGCCCCGATGTCAATTTTGAAGAACTAGCGCGATCGACCGATGACTTCAACGGGGCACAATGCAAAGCTGTTTGTGTGGAAGCTGTGAGTGAATTGCAACTTTTCTTGTGTACCATTAGCACAGTTTAAGATGTTGTTGGAACTATTATTAGATTGAACCGAATATTTACGTAATTTCACTATTTTCAGGGTATGATAGCACTGAGACGGGAAGCAACAATGGTCACTCATGAAGACTTCATGGATGCCATCATGGAAGTTCAAGCCAAGAAGAAGGCAAACCTCAATTACTACGCATAAACTGGTGGACAAGGATGCAATATGTGCTTGCTGTAAACGATGTATCTAAACAATAAAATTTTTCAGAAAACTGATGTGATTTGTTTGTGTCAAATACTTTGCAGTGCAACAACAAGAGTGTTAATAAAGCAGAAACTGATAAAATGACTAATGGCTTGTTATTTCGTACAGTTAGCAGAGTTCATGCCACTTAGGGAAATCTGGAAAACTCAGAATTAAGATTTCTGCTAAAATTCAGGGAATTTAACAAAATGTAGCCAAAATACAGAAATTCAGGGTAGCTGATATAAATAGTCAAACCTCCATAATTCGTCACAATTTAAGGTCCAATCTCCATAGACATTCATGTTAAAATACTCCGTTTAATGCGTTCCAAATTCAAAGTCCCACCGGTGACGAATTATGGAGGTTTGACTATATAATATGCAATTTGAATGTGTTTTACATTAAAATTATTCAGAATAATGTTTGCAATAAAACTTATTTTATACACAGGAAAACGTAGAAAAAAAATTTAGTTGATTACGCTTCGTCAACGCGTGAAAACCTACAATTTCTATGTCATGCAATAAACTAGCAACGTTCAATCATCACTGGATAACGTATTTGTGAGATCCGCAGATGAAACAGGTGAGCATTGGCCCTTATTGATCCGATCCGCTTGTCTGCAACAACCCAACGCCCCTACTTGGTGTTCAGTGGAAATCTCCTCGGAACGCCACATTGGCAAAAGCAGCGAGTTTGGTGGTGAACTGGAGGCAACGTCATCAAAAACGCCTATGGAGCAATAATGTGTCTCATTGAGACTGGGAGATGTTGGATGATGGTTGAGATGCAGGGATGTGAAATGACATTCATCGCATGCAAATCTCATCTCTGATGCTGCGAAGCCGTGCAGCAAAGCTCGCCGGTGAAGCCGCGCCCTGCATCTGCTAAAACATGTCGCTCCTGTTGCCGACATGGATTCCATTGCTCGGCTTTATCATCAGAGGTAGGTGCAAATCAAACCTTCCAACCACCTCATCAACATCCTATCCTACTGCCATATCCATGCATACACTTACGCATTTCAACAGCGTCAACGTGCATCGCGCAAGTATGCGCTATATCCCTACATATACAACAGTCCACCCAAAACATTACTCTGCTTCATCTATATCACTTACTTTACCATACAAAGTCGCCGATATAAATTAACCACTTCGATATAACCAACAGTTCTTTAACGGTTAACATGCATAAAGGTTTATTACGGTACATATTCGCGATGCAGCCAACCGAACGGTTGACATAGTCATCGATTTCACTTGGTGCCATCCCCACCCCCTATGTTTGCCTCTCTTTCAACCTTCCTCACAATGTTCAATTACAGCCCAATCAAACAATTTCCTCAAAAGCTAGTCAACAGTGAAATCTATCAAGTTTCTTCCTTCATCGCAAAGACCATAGTTTTAAAAGCCAGACCGCTATATAGGTATATATTGATAATTCTAAGTAATAACGCCCATATTGTTTTTATGGCCCATACGAGATTGTGAAATACCTATATTACCCATTACATTTATAGTATTACATTATGTTTGTTATAAAAAAAATTCTAGTAGAGGGCGCCACTACATCGTGCAACCTGTTCCAAATTTTTGGTAGTTTCTCAGATTTGATATAAAACAAAGGAAACGTCCAATATGTGTACAAATGGTCTAATATCTAGCTACCTACATTATGGATTCATAGCCGCCATTATGCCAGTCAGCCACTAGCCTACATACTGGAACCCAACTCCTCAATTCCAATGCAATCACCTTTGACATTTCATATGGTATTCTGTCAATGAGAGGGAATCGACTTGCACATAATGGTATATGGCTAACGTCAGCAAAGTTTACAACTGACGTCATAAACTCTGAAACAACCAATAGCGTTAAAGATCGACGTCAATTACAATTGATTTAACGCTTACTGATCTTCAATAACTGGAAAACGGAAAGCCTGCAGCTAGTTTAAAGTTTTGGAAAGGTCCCAAATCTCCCCATCTCTTGAAATAATAATGACCTCTTGCCCATATAGGGGTGCCCATAAATTATCTAATGTTTTTCTGGCTGTTTTAAGACACCTCATAAATTATATTGATGCTATCCAACTTGGCTTCATCCCTTCATTAAAAATTCACACCCCTATACTATACTACGCGTACTAATATCGAAATTGTGAATGGTCCAATCCCTACGTTATTGTAAACTATGGCAAAATCGATATGAATTGTGTCCATGCACTAGTGATATTGATTTTGATTTTGAAATGTATTACTGTATGCGGTTTACCAATTGACTCTAAACGTACTTTGGTACCTCTGGAGCAAAGTCTGGAGCATCATGGGATGGAGTGGATAAAGAATGAATGGACTTAAAAGAGTTGCACTATAGGGATATACACTAGATTGTTGTCGTAGACTATAGGGAATTAGCTGGTTTTCAAGTTATTTTCTCTGTTTTTGTGTGTATAGAAGCAAACAGCGGTTTGGCATCATCATCATCGATTTTGTAGGGGCTGGATCATGTCACCCCTCCCTCTTTGCCCTTCACATGTTGGATCTAGCTGCTCTCGGACGTCGCCGTTGCCTAGGCCTACAATGTAGTACTATCGACCCAGTGCCATTGCATTGCAACTTGTTACGTCCAAACCGAAGATTGTCTGTATTTTCCAAGTTGGTGAAGACGAGTTAGAATCCCCAAGAGGGGTTCCCCCAAAATCAGCGCTCTTGAAAACAGGCACAGTCGCTAATGGAGTCTGTCTCGTCTGGCATGGTGGCAAAATAGTCGACCATGCACCACGTGACTTGGCACGCACCATGAATTATAGACACCAAAGCATTAGCATTCGAGCAATTATAGCAGTAGCGTTTTCTCCCTCTCTCGCTCTTTACACCAATTATTCATCAACTTAATGACGTTACACGATTATCATCTGTCCACAATGATATTCGAGCGATGCCCTTTCCACCACTCTCAATATCATTGCTGTCCAATTGGAATGCAAACCTACTGTACTACAACACTTTGTTGGGCAGGTCTATATTGGATATTTCCACCACTGTAGTGTTTTATGAAAGAAACAGTGGACCACTAATGTAATGAAAGTGTCCCTTGCACTGGTGAAACGATCAGAATATGTTCCAACATCATAATGTAATTAAGGAATAACAACAATGTAATATAAGTTGTAAAATAATAGTTAACAACATAGTATCAACATATGCAACCACTGCACAATCAAGGTTAGAGTTCAAGGTGCATGGCACAACAAACTTAGTTTGCCAGTAACTTACCTTTCTAGCTGAGCATAAAACCCTAACTAGAACTGCTAGAATGATAAAACAGCAACCTAATTCCAACGTATTTATGTATAGTGAAAGGAATAGGCAAATACAAATTAGATTTGCTAGATAATTATTGAATAGGTCCAATGGACTTCTGATTCATCTTGCTATAAAATAATCACTGTAGCAATTCAGCACTGGTCAGATAGAAAATTTATTGATAAGTCTGAACAATTGTTCAATTGCTACAGAGCAATAACTCACAATCTGCTCCTCCTGGGGCATTCAGGAATGTCTATATGCAATCAAATAAATTCCATACTGATCAAATATTTCTAATTCCAGCTTCTGGCGACATTTCCAGTTGCACAAATATCAAAGAGAAATGAGGAATTCGATACTAAGTTTGCTGTTATTGCTGATGATTTTAGCAGCACTATGGATGAGAGTTGCATGAGAAGGAACAACCTGCTTATAATTGCCGTGCTTCTCCTTTGATTAAGGAGAGTGATTGGGGTTTTTGGCAGGGCTTTGCAAGCTAGTGATCTAGGTGCAATAGATACAAAACTCATATCTGTTGCTAAGACACCGTGGCGAAATGCCCAGTCACGCATTGCGACTCGCTTTCACAATAACCAACATTCTGCACTCACTCTCTCTCTCTTCTCACCTTTTCTTACCAAACCATTCAGCTTCGTGGTTTTTACCTCTAATTCCTCGACTTTATGTTGCACGCAAATATATTCCACCCACGTTCTTACAGTTGCCTCCTTGCTGCTAGAGTGCTCCTGTTCTCGGCATGTTCAGCACACCGTGAAAGTCTATCACGCAAACGGTCTTAATACACTGTACCAGTACAATATCCAATTAAGCCACAATCCATTTGTTCCTCCTGTTTTCTATCTCTTCCACATCTTACATTACAGTTACACTACTAGCTAAGACCATATGCCTAGTATTTCTTTCAGCGACTTACCCCAATTTTTACGCTCAACTTCTTAACAGGTTGCTACGGTTCCCATTCAAAGAAAATCATTCAAGTTCCTTTCATGAAGCTATCAATAAAATTGTCTATAAATCTTAGCATTATCCATTCTATCTGCCACACAATATAACCCGAACATACAATGCTGTACTGCTAATAAAGATCATTTTTCATTCTATACAAATGCCAGCTACTAATAGATTTTCAGAGATTTACTCATTTCCATATGAGCAGTCAACAGTATTCAATTTATAGCAACTGCTATTCACGAAAATCTGATAAAAGGGACAGTGGAAGCACAAAAAAAAAGCAGCAAAAAAGGAAACAAGAATGGAGGCACAATCTTAAGATTTGCTCACGAAACAGCGTTATTTAGAAAATGTCGAAAAGGATCAGTCGGTTTTCGTTTTGTAGCGAAAAATCAATAAGTATCTCATATATGCGCCAGAGCAAGTGTATCAATAAATATTTCCACTATATGGTGTCCACATTGAGAATGCAATTCCAAGAATCTGCGCAATGCGCAGCGTTTTGGGAGTCACTGTTAGTGGGATGCAACATGAAAATCTCATTTGCAGTCACGACCCCGAAGAGGGTTTCACATATTCCTACGAATGATTGTATCGATTTAGTGAGTCGCCTGCATGTACGTATGCATGGGAACTATACAGTAGATGGAAATGGAGATTCCACCTCCTACCATACCCACACACACACACCCAGCAAACTCCTCTTCAATTATCCCACCGCGAGGGGATTCTTGTGTCTCTAGACACTGGTGAATAACGCCACCAAAACACCCAACATTCTAGTAAATGCCATTAATGCAGATGCAAACGAGCAGACACTTCTCACCACCACTATACATCCAGTATATGCAGGAAAAAAGGAAAGTTTTAACGTCAGTACGACAGACGTTTGGCATAAGAATGAAGATACACCCCGAATTGTATGCAACATTTAACACAATGCTTCCCAACTCATTCTCCTTGTTGCTCGTTCAGTGAACGGGCTTTGCGATTTGCCAGTTGCCGACATTGCAGTACATTGCATTGTACTATCATCAGTAGGTCTGTAACCAATCTCCAATGGTTTATTTCACTTCAATTAACTTCTGATTTTATGTCTTGCGACTTGGGAACTATATTGCATCTGCTAGAAAACAGCATTAGATGCAGAATCATGTTGTGTAGAATTTACATTATTTTGGATCATTAGTGCGAATTATAAGAACCACATACTACACCTTTATTAGGTATTCCATTCAGAAAAGTTGTGAAAGTTGACATTCAACAGAAATAGAGAAAAATATTTATGTAGATTTCCTTGAATTGAAATTCTGAATGTAGTTCCTGCTTTTCAATATGCAGCACCTGCTCCTGTATATAAATTCAATATAAAACTAATACCATTTGCAGAAATGCGTTTGTTAATTAACAAATACTATATAGTAGGCCTACTACAATATTATCTGTATAACATCGTCGGTACATCTGAATTATTTCAACATGATTCATTATTATTTAAAACCAATTGTAGCATGCTTAATAATTACTTTAATGCTGCATCCATTTTGCCAAAAGTTTGAACAATATGTAAGTATTTCACATTAATTAAACAGTTTTATTTTAACATACAATGTCTTGGCAATACCAATTAATCTACTTGCATGCAATCACAGCTAGACTTAACCTATCGTACTGCATCTTCAAATTGTCTAACTTTTTCGCAACTGATTGCGCTGAGTGGTTTTCGTCTTCCAAACTGACTTGATGCGGTACATTCTGTGTTATTAAGCAGATTAGTTTCCCTTTTTAATTATTTAAACAGCCTGATGCACCATCCAAATACAAAAACTGCATGCGTAGCAGCGTTACGCATGGCAGATAGCACCATAGCGCCACACAACAGGGATCTATAGTTGTTGTTCTGTTAGGGATTATTGATGAAACTGGTAAAGGTTAGATTCGATTCGATTCGATATGCAAGGAGCAATGAATTTATGTTCGTAAACTTCTGGATGAAGCAGACTGCCAGACTATTGAGCAATCCTGAGTCTAGACACATGCGGTTACCAGGATCGAGGTGCTTGCAGGAATGGGAGGTAATGGCCAAGTAACGTGAATTAAGCACACAGGTGGGATATATTCAATGTCAGTTGCTGAGGAGGTAGTAGTCTGTATTGTGCAATTGGCGCTCATTTGCGCAAAAATGCACACCATTACCTTCCAGGCAATCGATGCGCGTAGAGTAGTTCGGGGAGCGATCTTGGCGCAACTTGCCACATCCCTGACATTTATGCGCTCTTCAAGAAATACACTGCTGATTAATCCTGTAGGCAACGGTGCTCAGACAATCCGCCTTCAATTTCAAGGCGGCTAATTTTTTGCATGATCCTATCGACAGTTAGCTAACCCGTATACGCAGGCATTGCGAGGCATAATGAAAACCAAAGTGCAAGAAAGTGTCTGGATCCTAATGATGAGGGATCCACCGTCTGTCTGCATGTCTACCAAATAGTCTTCTTCCTTTCTTCTATATCTTCCTCCTTCTTTTCTTCTCCATCATCATCATCTTATTCTTCTTCCTGCTCTTCGTCTTCCGCTTATCTAGCTTTTCAAGGCACGACAGAAACGAGCACTCCATCTTCGATCGATTCATCGATCGAAATATTGTCTAGCCCCGCTCGATATAAATATAAATAGTTCATCAACAGCTAACAACTAATTCCATGCCGTCTGCATCTATTCGAAGCAACCTGCGACATCCAATGCTGTCCTTGTGTGCTGTTTGAATGATTGAGCTCGTGTTTCACCTTCTGTTGCAATGTTGGCTTTGTGAATCTGGTCGGAATTTTACTGATTAGTATACATACTTTAAATAGATGTCTTGAAATAAGTAGACAACGTGGGAAGTTCATTAATTTGGGATATTTTCCTGGCCAAAATTGGTTCAATCAAGGGATTCCTCGACAGAAGTCAGGAACTCAAACTTTACGACCATCTTGTTATGCTAACTCTCGAATTGAGAACATATCTATGTAGTATCAGTTTAAAGATACTTGTCTGTAGGTAATGACAATTTCTTCTGCTGTATATATCAAACACTAAAAGTTGAAACTTTTTACCTGCATTTGGCAGATCACATTTTGTCTGAAAACATGCAATCCAAGCAAAGAGATCCAACCTGAAACTTCTGCAACGATTATAACAGCTGGGAAAAGCATGACCATTAAGATGGAGGAATGTGCTTCATCTTGGAGTCTAAGTTCCGGGGAGTGGGGGTTGAGCAGGGTTGTTGGGGTTGGCTTGGTTAGTGTGGATATCATTAATGCGGGTCGAGGAAATGTTATCTTTCTGGCAACTCTTCCGTCTCCTCTGGTCCGGACCGTTGATCGATGAGGGTCTGCCTATAACGGTCGAGTGGATGCGTGCTTCGAGTTCAGATACTGGCAAGAGAATCGACACTTGCCGTTTCAAGAGCAGGCTGAAGGCTGAACTCCATTTTATTGAAAGCAGAAGCTTGTCGCCATGATTGCATCTGTGGAGGGTGAGCCTGCTCCCCATTTCATTATCATCTTTACGTCACGTATCGTACGACTCAATTGGCTCGCAAACGACTTCTCTAATCGCTCCTATCGCCTATTGCTCCCAACTTCAACCTTGCACAATCTCATTGTCTACCTAGTTGGCCACACCACTCAGAATGAGGCAAACCCAAATCTATCCGCAATTCAATTCAACAGCCCTGCAATGGCTACCACTATACCCTAAGCTCAATCTTGCTGCACCACAGATAGTCGAGTGGCCACCTGAAATTCCATAAAGCTGATTGTGCACTGTTCGATACTCGTTCTCAGCAGAAGATTGCAATATTTCTCAATTGAATTCCACTTGGGGGGATAATAGAAATATGTTTGGGGTGGTGGAAAAATTTGATCACACACAGACAGATCAGCTGTCTCAACGTCTGCATGTACCCTACCATAAACGTAACCTATAATGCTTCCTAATTCAAGAATGCACCGACTGAAACTGCAATTAAAAGCTCAGTTTGTAGACGTTCCCCATTACACTGCATATCCTAATGTTCCCCGAGGAAAAGCAAGCATCGTGAACTTGGGTAGTTTGTTTTTTTATTTCTTCCGGATTTTGGAACCTGCTTTAGTGTTTCTTCTCACTGCAACTTAAATGAGGAAGCACTTTAGTTAACCAGTCATTCTCATCTTGCTGGAGGTTACTCTGTGAAGCTGTCTGTAGAGAATTCATTTCACTAAATCCTATTTCCCAAGACGAGATGCATTCTTGCTTTTACAGAAAAACACCATACAATCAAGGCATCTCTTAAGTCCCTTTCCTGCGAATGCTGCATGGAGATGCATTTTCCAGAAAAAACATGGCAGCATAGTTCCCGGAAAGAACTTTCCTTTGCCTCACTCGTTTAATCCGATGGATAAGGCAAAAGGACTTGGAAATAACGAAAGCTTTGCACAGACCCAAATCTATTAAAACTAAAAAAAGTTTTATGATAAGGCATGTGGACACTGTTGACCAAGAGAATTTTGTTACTCCTGCATGTCTATGTGTAGGAGAATCCGGTATTAAATTTGCTTTTCGGATTGTCCGAGCTTGTCAGCACACCAACATCAGCTGATGCTGGTGTGCTGACATTGCAAGCTCAAATCTGCACCTACTCAATGGAACCACATGGTATTTTTTCTCCAGCTCTCCCAAAGGATTTCGGCTTAGTTTGTCCCAAATTTAATCAGTAAGCAGTATGCAAATTTAAAACTACAGTGATGTTAAAGACAGACGAAATGTTAAGAGCATATTGTGAGAAGGTAAGGAAATAGAAAGACATTCAAGGAAGATAGCCTCTGATGTTCTGAATAGAAAGGGAAGACAACAATAATATGCCTTCTGAAAACCTTATATACATAAATTGGTGCATACAGTATATCATTTGCACGTATTTTCCCTCCTTTTTGTGCATTAATAAACCAATTATAAATTAACACTCCTAAAAATCGTATAAGACTAGTGTTCTAATTAACACTAAACTTCAAGATTTGCCTATACTCCAACTGCTTGCAAAATGCTTAATTTATAGAACCAAGTTTTAGACATTGGCCAGTGGCATATAATGACTGTCAAATACTTTTATTATTTTAATTACTGACCGAATTTCAAATTCATGTTGGATCCACTATTTAATTATGCGAAATTTGACTTCAGTGACTTTTAAATCCAACTCCACCATCCTGTAAATGTTTATAATCAGACAAGAAAGCGATCAATATAAATGTAGGATAATTCACAACTTCACCAAACAGGAAATTAATTTAAAACATAAAGACAAGATATCAGACTCAAAATCAATCGTTGGGCTCGAATAAATCCTCAACCTGTCATATAGGGGAGACCGGGGATGAATGCACCATTTTTTGCTTAACAATTTTTTTTAAGAAAAACTAAAGCTTTTGAAGAAATTAACGCATATGGGCATTATCTGTTATAGATCGTAGTTTGTTTTTATATTTTTAGTATTTGCTTGGGCTGATTATTTTGTCCAGGAAAAATTATTGAAACCAAAAGGAAAAATGGTGCAAA
>JAQIWR010000346.1:0-22555 GCA_034695945.1 Glomeris hexasticha
TTGAATTTTCTAAATGGACCACTTCTGTAATTGGACCAAGTTTTCTGCGACCGTCGGTGGTCCAATTAGAGAAGTTTTACTGTAGTAAACTCAAGGTCCAAATCTTAAACAAAAGAACTAGCTCCGCCTACGCAATTAAGTGAACAAAAGGATCACTAAGCCGATAATTGGAAAAGTGCACCAATTCACTGGCGCTCGTATAGCTGAAATTCGAAAAATGCTTCTCACTTCTATTACCAGGTGGCGCACTTGGTGAAGACCAGTTAACGCAATAAATGCCAGGAAATTATAGATACAGTAACTGGTCAAAGGGTGACCTTCAATTTTGTATTTTGGTTTGTTCCTTTGAGTTTTCCAGTAACCTTGCAATAAAAGTTTTCGAATTGCGAGTGTAGTTTCATTTGTTAAAGATTTTACAATTAAAACTACTTTATATATACGTAAATATGGAATATTCTATAAAAAATATCACTATACTAACCACTGAAATTGGCTTCAATCTCATATGGAATGACACCATATTCCCATATCCTTTCTGGTCTCGCTGTTGCAGCCCGAGTTTGTCTTCTAACATGTCCCTTTTTCGATTTCCTTTTCCTGAAATTCACATACATACGTATGATATAATAATTAAATTGGTCGCCATTTTCTTTCCATTAATTTCCCTATGTATAACACAAATGGGGGAAAGGGAAAGAAAATGTAAGTTGAAATTTTGATGACTAACCGATGTCGATGGCGATTTTTTTTCGCTTTTGTGTCAATATGCCCCGGGCTTTGTGTGTTGTTTTTCGAGTTTAATTTCATGCTGGCTTCCGCCCTTTTTTGAGCAGCTAATTCTCTTTCATATTGCAAATTCGGCAAGGCGATGTCCCAAATGAACCCCTCTGAAACAGCAAAAAAAACACACACCCACAAGAAAACATTAAATAACATACCATACAAACCATGTTGGCAAATTTCAAACCCCAACCTGAGGCTGCTTCTCAACCAGAAAAACACCCTCTACAAAAATATAATGTTTCTCTTCAAGGACCACCCCAAACCTATTGATGTGCCACAAAAGCCCTCGGCTACTATTTTCCTCCTCCTCCTTATGCAATGCCCAAAAGAAACTTTCCCCCCACTCTTACAAAAATGTTTTATAATGGCATTATTGATATATGCATAGATACATAAACTGAAAATTTCAAGACATACACATAATTTTTGCTATTTAAATAAAAAATATAATCGATTGAACAACAATTGTTTAACATGAAAGCAAAAAAGTAAGTTCTCTAAATTTAAAGTATTCATTTAAAAAACAAGTTTTTTGTTATAAATTATCAATTTGAAAATGAACATTTGTTTCTTTTAATTTAATAATTTGTAAGTTTGAACAGTTACTAAAATGTAAATTAACAATTTCAAAAGAAAGTTTCTTGTATAGTTATAAATTCATAATTGTCTTGCTATTTTTAAAAAACTTGGTTCATAATTATTCAGCAAGGAGAACCTTCAAATGTGAAATGAATTAGTTTTTCATTGTAAAAGTGCACAAACAAGACGGTGTGTCAGTCCTATTCTGGAAAGACAAGAAAAGGGCGTTCACCTCATTCGCATTTAACTTCAGGCTTGATGACGTCATGTCAAGGCTCTCCAATATACAAATTCACTTGTGCATAGTGTTTAAAAAACTTACTTTTTTCCTCCATTCAACTTTCAACCACCGGTTTTTTTACCAAGTAATTGTAGATATTAATAGACATAAAACAAAATTCAATTCTCAAGAAAATAACAAATTTGGGTCACCTGACATTTATGAGAATGTGGGTTTAGTATGATTGTATCAAGTGAGATTGTTCACTGTTGCTTTTATGGAGCTACATTTTTGCTACTTAGGTAAGAAAATAAATTCCAGGAATTCTCAAACTTGTTTTTCAAATTGATGCAACCCACATTAACTGCAGGAATTCCTTCATAAAATGAATGCCCCAAGGGGCATTGTGTGCCCACCTGCTCACCACCCCTTCAAAAATCAAAATGCATTCTATTTTCAGCCATAAAACCTCTTTCTTTACGTCAACACGTTGTGTCTTTTAGCTTGGAAAATTTCCTTTACTTGTTACACATGTGACAATCTCATATGTCCAATCTCTTGTAACAATGTTGAGCAATGTTTGCTCAATCATTTTCAACATTCACTGATCAATTTGTGATTTCTGCAGTGAAGCTTATTTCACTCAACAACATTTCTTATAAATTGCAAAAATATAACATTAATTTTATATGAACAAAACTTTTAAATTACACAAGAACTGCTTGCATTGCTGCATTTAATTCTGTAAAGTTTAGAAGTGGAAAACAATATCATTTATTTTTTAAAAATGACAGAAATACAAATCTAGGTTATAAATCAGGAATGAAAATTATTTCATTATTTAATTACAGTTTTCATAATGTATTAGTTACATGACTTCACTATTTTAAATAATGCAGTATGTGTACAATGGGAACATGAAAAATTACAATGTATGCATTTACTATCCATGACAGAATTGCAATTATAACATTAGTGTACATAAAAATATAAAAGCTAGAAATTAAAAAAAACCGTGGTTTTTGGGGGGGGGGGGCGGGGGGGGGGGTTTCTGGGTACATTAATTAAAAATGTATTCATTGTGAACTACACTTGAAAATTGTTTTTAATGTAGTTAGCACATTAATTAAGACACATGGTAAAAAAATATAATGCGAAATATGAACTGACCGGCTTTACAAGGATCCATATCAATGTCTTGCGAAACTTTGTGTGGATAATGTAGTGCATGGCCGTGATGGTCAACTACTAGATGCACGCGGTGGTAGTGGTCATCGTGAGTAGAGTTGTCCAGAGCCAGAACGGCCCCAACAAAAACCAAGGCAACCACCAACATCATCATCATCACCCTGCCCTGCTTCACCCACCACCCAGTCTGCATCTTCTGTCTCAAAACGCTAAACACACTCTCCGTTTAACGTCATAAGCATTTCCCGCCCCATAAACGCACCAATCGATAACAACCGAAGCCAATCACAGCAACTGCGCGACTGTCTTCACCACATTTTCGCGCTTACTATTTATATTTTCACCCAGCCAATCACAGCGCTCGTCCAGTGTTTCGCCTCCGCGCCTACAGATGGCGCGTATTTATGGTGGGCAAAGCTACGGCGTTCCATCTGAATCATCAGTGCATTTTATAATTGATAGGTGGCAGCACGTATCGACACTACTGCGAAATGTCAAAAAATTAACGAGTTGAAATTCTAATAAGTGCCTGCATACATGCGCCACCTGGTGGATGGCATATAGAACTACTATTTTTCCTGTTGGCCTACTAACAGAGCGGATCGTTGCAGGGAACAACATCCCTGATTTTTAATTCCATGCAGTTTCCGTGTTATCAATATAAATGATCTTGCAGAGATTTTTTGGGGTGTGGTGATCGACTGTTTTAATCCCTGTTTCTCAATGAATATTGATACGTATTTACAAACACCAAATTTTGCATCAATGAGTGCCTTGATCCCGCTTCATCCATTCTTGGTGAAATATCAAGAGTGTTATACATATGCAGGCCTCCCAGTGAGTCGAACAGTTCAAAATATAGGAATATAGGAGAAAATTAATGGAAATATAGGAGATTTATAGGAATTTATATAGATCTATTTTAATTGCAATGCATTTCTATGATTTGAAATTCAGTAAAACCTGTGTAAAAAAAGACCATTGGCGGGACCAGGGAAAAAGTGGTCCAAAGTCACAGGTGGTCTCTTAATTAATGCAGATGGCACACAAAAACTTGCAGAACAGCCTTATGTGTTTTTCAGTAATAGGTGCACTAAAATACATGAACGAATTGGGTATTTATTGGGTATTTATCACTTCACAATGCTTCCATGGAAGCATTGTGAAGTGATAAATATGCAAAAATTCCATTAATTTACATAAACCTCAGGATGTTTTGTCTAACATTTGAAAAAAGTGCCCCAATTGACAGGTTATTGGCAATTTTGGGCTTAATAATAATGGTCTTTATATTGTCGCCTGTAATTGTCAGGATGGACCTCTCACCCATGTTATATCCTATGGAGCTGTGGAGAATATCAGGGCATCATATCTGCAGCATAACTATTGTACACTTCAAAGAACAGAAAACTCCAGTGTAGAAAAAACCGAAAAATTGTAGTACTTATCAACTAACAGAGCGCCAGCAAAACACTCACTTTTGGTGTTTTGTTCCAAGACAATTAAAAGAGGAACACAAGTGTCTAAAAATGAAACACTTAGGTAGTTCAGAATTAAAAAAAGCATTGTAGTATCTTTCCAGTATTTCAAGGACAAGAAAATTGCAGTAAAACCCTTACAGAAAAATACTGCACAATTTAATTACTAAAAATAAGCAGAACAGCAGTTTTATAGAATAAATTGCAATATTTTTTTGTAAGGGAATTGTCCTATCCCAGTAAGCATCTCCCACTGCCAATATGGCGGCCAAAGTGAGGAAAATGGCGGTCAAAGTGAGGAAAATGGCGGTCAAAGTGAGGCAAAAGCTAGAATATGGTTGGCAGAAAACAAGTTTTAATTCTCACATAATGACGTCATCTCGAAAATTGTTTCAGCCAATGGTGGCTTACCTGGGATAGGTCAATTCCCACATTTCCAACATTAGTATAGTAATTCCCAGCTTAACCTTAGACTAAATAGGCGGAGCAAGGGTGGAGCTTCAGGCAAGAAAATAGTGCCTCTTTGTATCGATACCGATCGATACATAAGAATTACTCAATGCCATTGGCTGCAGTGAGGCGCATGCTCCGCCTATTTAGTCTAAGGTTAAGCTGGGAATTACTATAGCCACCCTGACCGATCCTATACATATGCATAGGGCAAAACTTTTAGGGAAAATTGTTCGAGGACTGCAAATTTATAGGAATATAGGAGTTTCCTCAAAAATATAATATACATAAATAGGATCCTATAAATTTTATAGGAAATATAGGAGGTCTGGGAGGCCTGCATATGCATGTGCTGCAGTTTCCTTTTCTGCAAAAGTATTTTATCTCAGTATTAAAAATTCCACAGCCATCATGCATATTTTCTCTTATTAAAACCTTCATAAAATAACACATACTTTATAAAGAATGTTTCCGTAGTCTTCTGAAACTGTAGTTTCAGAAATGTGTATTTCGAAATACACATTTTTTTTAATACAGTTTAATTGATATGATTTGCAAGACAATTTTAATAACCCCTCACCCTTATTATTCACAACAGATTTCTAAATTAACTACATTATGTAAAATAAAAGTGCGAAATAATGAGGAGGTTGTCGTCCTTTGAGAGCAACAATGTCGGCGAGCTTCAAACAAAAGCAATAGCAATGGAACGCGACCTGCAACTTCGTTCTTTTTATGCGAGCAAGACCCGAGCGCTACTCGGCAGCGTTCGCCTCTTTCCGTCACCACTCGGCTCTTTCCGGAATTGGCAGGATGCGAGACGTTTGACCCGATAGAAGAGCACACTTTTCTCACTTTTCTCTCTCACTGCGTTTGCAGATGTTGACGCTTGTTGTTGCTCGATCTCCACCGTAGGTTCACATGCCCCGGAAACGTAAATCACTGGCAATTCGTCGATAACTGATCGATTGATTGATTATCAACGACCCAATCGCCCTCTTCGATCGGTAAGGTACACTATTCGATATCCATTTCCGGTGTCCAAACCGAAATAGACTTTTAAAGTAAGACAAACATGTGCATGATTGTCAAATTGTTTCAGTACCTACTTTATAATTAAATAATCAGCGTTACTAAATACATAATACTGTACATCATAACAAGTTTATTGCCTCAAAAAATGCATTATACATATGTGGTCACATTTTAAATTTCTTACATTTTTAATGAAATTGCATGTTCCTCAAGTTTATAAATCACATTTCTTCTAATTAACCTTTAAATCCAGATCATGAATCCCGGATTTTGTTTTGTAACAAAATTCACTCAATGTTCACATTTTCCTTTCCATTTTTTTCTCATTCAGTTAACATGTAAAAACATTGAGTCATCAGCTTATTTTAGCTATTTTGGTGCGAAATGTCAGAAGCTGTGTTCAGTTTCACATGACTAAATTCACTTATAAACAAGGCACAAACTTTGAATCACATCCGCAGACTTCCGCAAACTCAATGCCCTTTTATGCTTTTTATCGTTCCAAACAATAACAATACTGTTCCTTACTATATTTCATTGTTTTGCTAAAATTGCATGTGTACTGGCTCACTGTCACGTGACCTGTCCAGTGCAACGAGGGAAAAAAATGGCTCGAAAAATGAGGAAGTGCTGCGAGCATGCAGATAAACTTGTTTTTCTGCACCAAGTGGAAAAGTGCACCATGAATACATAGTTACTTAACTTATTCCTGCCATTTGCCAGCACTTAATTGAAATTTCTTCACGTTAACAAATTTGCCCACACCGAGAAGTGAGAAGATGGAGATTTGAAAACGGCGGCCATCTTTGTGTCATGGCGGCGCTTTTGTGTAGCGAGATTGCGTGGGAGGTAAATTGTGATTGTACTATACAGCAGCAAGAAGCATGTGCAAAATGTGGCAGACAACAAAGGGTGTCCTGGCGATATTTGCCACTTTTTCTCCCCAGACAAAACCTTTTCGCACGGCACGTTCATGTGTGTGTGTGTGTTTGTGTATGTTGTGTGTACACAATGCTGCATTTGCAATAATGAAGTGCATCAACCTTGTCAAATTCCCATCGTGCTTTGCTCATTTCAACAGGCAAAATAACCAAACATGATTATACAGTTGAACCTCTATAACTCAAAGTCCAAGGGAAATAGGAAAACTTTCAGTTATCGAAAATTTAGATTTAATAAATCATGAAATAATTTGTAATAACTGAGTTTATATTCCCTGAACTTGCAAAAACTCTGTTAACAGGGTTTGCTTCATTATTTCCCATATTTGTTCAAATATTCGACATTTAACAAAGTTTCTCTTATATAGAAGTTGTACAGAAGTGTTTCCCCTCAGGGACAGAAAAGTTTGTTTCAGATATAGGAAAAAAATTTACACAGGGAAAAATTGGGATTTTGGCCAGAAAAAAAAGAATGTATTAGTTTATAGAAAATTTCAATTATGGAAGTTTCAGGTATCGAGGGTTGACTGCGTACAGGTAATTCTCCTTTTATGAGATAGTTGGGTCTTGTTATAGGAAATAGCACATACTGTATAAGAAAACAAACCATACATGAAATAGTATATATGGTTAGGTTCCAATACCCAAAAATACTACTTGTTATGGAAATAAATACTGCACCAAAAATAGCCTAGTGTCACTGGAAAATTGCACCATACTGTAAATATAAAGTTTGAATGAATTCCATACAGGTTGCTATCAACTAAAGAATTTTTAGCCATGGTCTACTTTTCCTTTATAGGGATATTTCCAATTTTTTGGGCTCATTTTCGTCAATATTTGAATCGTTTTTTAAGGCTGTGCTTTAATTATTTCATTGGCATTTATAATGAATACAATTTATTGGGAATTGCTCCCATTTAAATAAAATACTAATACCAAGGGTGCTAATACCAATTTCAGCACGATGTAATTTTCTTTAGAATAACTACAATTGTTTTAGTTACCACTTCATTGACATTGGTTATTCTTGTTTTAGTTGACTGTAAGGGAAAATCGTCTAATGCAGTTAACTTCAACAAGAAATATTAACATGGAAATTTTGCATGGATTTTGAGAAAAACATGTTCTGTTATCATAAATAAAAAAACAGGGACATTTAATTTTAGGAAAATGGGAACAAATTCAGCGAATATCCTCGTTTAATTATATTTAAATGCCAACAGGAAACGGTAAACGCCCACTATATATTTTCTCACCATTTGATTTCCCTTCCGGAAGTTATTATAGAGTACTATCACTCTTTTAGGAACAGGTACGTGGAAAAGGTGGGACAGACTAATAAACAATGGTATTTTTAAATTGTAAATTATGCTACAAAACTGCTATACATAATATGCAAAGCTGTTATTTTTAAAAACTTTCTTCTTCCCTCTTCAACAAAAACACCAAAATCAAAATGGCCGATATATATCAACCTTGAAATGCGCATCCGGTGTTTCAGAAAACCGGAAGTTACCCTCCCATAACATCCCCCCTGCTGTGACGATTTCCAAGCTGTCCCAAGCCCTAACTTTTCAAGTGTGACGTCACATCCACCCACGCCCTAGTGCCATGACGTCACTTCTTTTGTTTGTGGCAAAATGGCAACCACGTGGCCAAAGTTGTAAACACCACGTGTGAAATGCAGTTATACATATCGATATATTTATCGATATGGACAAAGATAGTGAACAGAACAGCAGGCAGAAAAGGATCATGTGTTGCATTGTGGAAAGCGGAAAATAGCACCTCACATACATGTGACATATGTTTGCAATCGATTGCCAAGTAAATTCACAGAAAGTTGCTTCTAAGGGGATAATTCAAAATTTTATATAATTTTTCAGTTGTTTGCACCATATAGGAATATGTATGTATTATGCATGTCTTCAAAATATTTTCAGTTCTATATTTAGAATGCATGTGCACTTATTTTTGAAGTGTCCTTTACAATAAGGAGTTGTAGTGGTACAGTGAACCTACTTGAAGCCCTTTAAATTCAGTAGTAATTCAGTGATAGTGCAACACTTAGGGAGATTAGCAGAATTAGAATGACATGTTATTACTAGTACTTCAGTCCATTCCAGGATTTCAACTGAATTGGCCAATAATTAAACAAACTACAGAACATGAACTCAATTGAGAAAGATGTAATCTAATTACACCTTCAGTTTATGAAACAAAGGTGTAAAAATATTTGACTGTCATCAATGTAACTATTTGAATTTTCTGCAAACATTTAGAATTTATTAAATTTCAGACATACACGTAATTATTTTTCTTCTAGATTACAGTTGCAACTTTTCCAACATTTGAATGAGAAAAAAAAATAATCCAGTTTAGAGTACATTTAGAATTAACTTTTGTATGGAATAAATTGAATAGAATCAAAATATATTCTCTAAATGTATTAAAATACATGAAAATCAAAAATAACTACAGTTCTAAAAAAGTTATAGCCTGTGAAAGAGGGAATTTACAAATTGCAGTAGTGACTTTTCCTTCATTGAAGAAACATCCGCTTGAAACCTGAAACCGGAAATACGTTCACTGGTCGCCATTTCAAGATGGCCGCCATTCACCCAGTTAATAATATCCTTCTGAATGTGTTTTGAGCAGTCCAGTTGCATGTGGTGTAATCAAGTTTGTTTGTAATGTCCAAGGCTACTTTTTTATTGAAGTACTAAACCACTGGGATATATTTGCAGCTGTTCCAAATTCATTTTCAACTCCAAAACTGAACTTTATATGTAACTAGGATTTTTGGTTGTCTTTAACCCAAACAAACTTTGGGAAGTTGAAGGAGTTTGTTGACTTAGTGGAAACATCTTTGGGCTGTTTTAGGTTTGACAAAGCCCTGTCATTAGTGAAATATTTGGTGTTTCAGGGTTGCAGGAGGAGGAGGAGGAGGAGCTTGAAGTAAGAAGACATTTGTAAAGAGCCTGGAGCATGGATGGCACACCGCAATTGGCGATAATTTATGCAGCAGATGCCAGTACTTGGGACTCATATTTGGGAAGATGTTTTGGAGAATTGTCACCTCCAGGTCATGTGGGAACAACTTTGGGCATCCATCATCAGGCAGTTGAGCAGATTTGCTCGCCATTAGAAGTGTCCAGGAACAGATTGGCAAAACAAGCAAAGGCCCAAATTGTCATCTTGTCACCAGACTTCTTAGACTTTGTCCTCCATAATCCTACACTTGAGGTCAGCACCATTTCCTTTCATTCCGTATATGTAACTTATATATGGACACCATTGAAACATTTATCTCTAAAAATTGCTCCACTCAGCTATTCTTACTTTATACAGTGTAGTATTTTTATTATATTCGCTGTTTTTTAAATACTAAAATATAATACAAGATTCTTGTAAACATAACTCTGAACAAGTTTGTACCAGTTTAGAAAATACAAAAAAAGGCACAAAGTTTGAAATAGGATTCATTAGGCCTAAATATTATAAATTAATTCTTCATTTTTCATGTTGTCAGTGTTCCAGCATTAATTCAATTGATTCATTTAAAGACATAATTAAATAAATAACAATTAAAGAAATTATATTTAAAAAATATAGTATACATTATTAACAATGAAATATTTTTGTCAAAATTAAAATTATCTACTAATAATTCACATCATGGCAAATATTTCACAGATACAATGAGAATAAATGGTTGTTTATGTTGCACATTACTTGTTTGATCTGATATTGGTATAGATTGGCCGGCTTTTTGTTCCTTCCCGGGTTTTGGGACTGTTATGCGGCATCTTGGCCGAAGAAGTGACCACTCTACACCGTGCTGGTCTGGTCAGTTTCGACTTATGGCAAACAATGACAGTGGTGGAAAACGACAAGGAGTTCGTGTTGAGTTTGGTGCAGAAGACCCTGGAGATCATGGCAACATCCGAAGAGCTTTCGGAGCGCGTTCCGAATGCACCACCGGCGCAATTCAAACTTAACCCGCGTAAGGTGCGAGAAGTAAGTATTCAACTGCGTCTGCTATTCGTTTTCACATTGTAACTTGGATTTTACGTGCAGGGTTCTGCTAAAGTTTCACTGGAATTCAACACTCCAAATACCCACAATGAAACCATTAACATAGTGCTGGAATCAGACGGCACGCAACTCTGCGTCCCGGCCAAAGTTGTCAATCCGTACTTAACCAAGTTTGTTGTTCCAGGTAGGGAATGTCTTTCATTCAGCTGAACACCTTGAGCAGTCTGCATTTAGTACAATGTTTTTACCATATTTTGGCAGATAGGTACTTCGGCATCAGCCAGATGGTCAACGTACACGTGACAAGAGGAACAACTTTCATGGGGTTCCGGCAATTGAAGTGCGAATCGCAAATTGCCGAAATGAATCATTTGCTGCACAGTGTCCTTCATCCAGTATCCTTCATGTGTCAAACTTTGGGAATTCCACGAAATCGACTCGAAGATTTGGACAGAGCAATGGCGGATAGTTTCAAGAAGAATTTGCCAAGATTAATGGGATACTCTCCACCCCCAAAGTCCAAACACCCAGAAAACCGAAAAGGTTCGTTTTACACTTCACTCCTAATAAACCAATGCTACAATTCTAATCGCAATTATTCTACTTTAGCCGAAGAAGAATTACCAACCTTGCTTCATTTCGCTGCCAAATTTGGACTGCGGGAAGTTTGCGCGACACTTTTGGACTGTTGCGCGGCAGAAGTGGCGTGTCGTCTTAGGAACAACCGTGGACTGACTCCATCAGAAATTGCAGAAAATGAGTCCCATCACGCCATTGCAGCCATGTTGGACAATTTCCTAGTACAGTATATAATAATAATATTATTGCATTGTATTTCCCTTCGCTGGTTTCAGCATAATCATAAAATCACTTGTATCTTATCAATGGCCCTACTTTTTAAAACCTCAACATGGGGTAACATAAAGTAAGGACTGTATAACTGACACATTGTATCATTTTAAAATATTAATTCAGAATCTGTCGGAGACAGCGGAGATTTACACGTACATGTCTTGCATGGCGGAAGATGTGAGCAGAGTTCCAACTTATGAAAATGTTGGTAAGTAAGGGTTATAAATAGCATTTTCTGCATTGGGAAATATTTACTGAAGCTGTTGAAGAGACAAATGTTTTTGTTTTTTTTAGATGGAATTGAAGTGCGGTGTTCGCGGACTAGCAAAACATGGTCCATTCTGACGTCAAATTTTGAAGGTAAATTAGTTGCAATTGATTAATTAATTAATGTTTCACTTATGTATTCAATATTACTGATGCAGTGTCAGATTCACTTGATATGCCGACTCATCTGAGATACTTGGGATGCAAAGAGAAAAGATGTAGTGAACCGTGCTTACAAACAACGATAGTTGAAGATGACACTGTTGTGCAAAGTAAGTTTTTGTAATTGATTGCTACTGAGTTTCCTGACAAATTTAAATTACATTGGGAAGCTGCTAAAGGAAAATAATTATACATATTAATGGAATATTTTGGAACAGGGCGTGAATCGGACACCAACAACCCAATGGAGCGGATCAAACTTTACACCCAAAGCCAGCAAGAGCTAATCCAACTTTTAGAAGACTTCAAGCGTGAAAAGTACACCATTGCCGAAGTTGAGCTTCTGTTCCGTAGCTGGCAGATGAGCCAAAAAGTGTCTCAAACTTTCAAACAAAAAGATGTAATCATTCTAACAGTTTGCAAATCCACACACACATATCCGAATCAATGACAGCATGCATTTACTTAATTTGCACACCATTTCATTTTTGCAGGAACAGTTAAAACAAATGCGGCAACAGTACGAACACTACCAGAAGCAAGTGAATCCAGACACAAAGAAAACTTCTGCTTTGGAAAGGTTTCGAAATTTCTGGGCTAGAAACATGAAAAAGGACAGTAGGGTGCCAGAAGTGAAGGTGGTTAATTATAAGAAAAGAATCACAGTTTCCCAGAAGGAAAAAATGAGAAATTATGGATAAATATTTATTAATACCAGGCTGATAACATGTACATCCGGGAAGGTTATCTAGAGAATAAAGACGAACAGCAAAGTAAAATGAAGGAAAATTTTGGATCAACATGTACGAAGATCAATGGAGTTTCTAGCAGTTAGTATGCTTTACGGATGCAAATAGGGTTTACAAGTTGTAAATTCAATGTTTTTAAGCAGGTGATTTGATCAGCTGTGCAAGCGGACTGGGCAATGAGCAACCATCAGATTGTGCAGAAGACAAAATGGTAACATTTGGTGACATTTGTCCACCATGTATAACATGATTTCTTCATATTGTACAAAATTGCAGTTAAAATTTTTTTAACAAGGTATTATATTATAAGTAATGAAGTAGGTTTATGTATATTAGTTCATATTCATAGACTCAAAACATGTTATATTGACTTTAGAATTGTTTCATTTAACAGGCATCAGATACTCAGAACTCAAGAAAAGTTGACGGCATGCCAAAGACATTGGCCAACGTAATTATTTTCCTACTTATTCTGTTATATTACACTCTTAACACCTGATTCAAGTACATTGCTCGTTAAATGCTTCCAGGCACCACCAATCGTGATGATGGACAATAAACAGTATTTTGAATGCTCACCTCAAAGTCAAAATCCTCCGCTTCCCCCTCGCAAGAACGTCGCAAAGTCTCCGCAGCCGCACCGAAACAAACCTCCGCAAATTGATCCTCAAAAAGTATAAATAGTAATGTTATACATAGCCATATATGCAAAACAGGTATTAAGTTACCTTTTTCATTTAGAATTTTGAACAAATCCCACCTGCGTTACCTCCTCGGCCACCATCATCGTGGAAGCCGAATACGAGGAACCAAATGCCCACTGGCAACACCAGATGCCAAACTAAAATTTTCCGTCAATCTCGCCCTCTTCCAGTGGTGCCATCAACTGGCCAAAGCCAAAAAACCGACCTGGGCAACAACAGTTACCTTCCAATGAGCAATACAGAGAGTTGCGTCTTGCCGCCAGTCATAAGCGATGATCCTTCGTACTACAACGTTCACGCTAACAACAAATCCATTGATTACTTGGACATGACAGCGGTTGCCGAACTGACAATGGCCTTGCAACCTCCCGTGTCCGTAAGGTCAAGGAAGGTATCCACATCACCTTTGACGTGCCATAGAATGGCTCGCAGGATGTCCGGTAGCCACGTGTACGTCAATGTTCCGCAAGTGTTCCAGAACCAGAAAAGCACTTATGATGTGGACCATGTGGACGAAAGCCGGCATAATGCAGTACCAGATTGTCCACCTCCAGCTATTCCTACACAAATGTCTAACTGAGGCAATTTTTACAGGTGTTTAGCTGATGGTGGTACACACAGACTGGACTCATACCTTGGTGGAAATTGTGTTGCTTGTGCCAAATTAATATGAAAAGTTTTCTATATTGTTCCGTTTTTAAATATCATTGTGATGTTCTATGTTCCTGGTATTTAATGTAAATTATTTAGAGTAATCAGAAAATGTATGTTACTTAATATAATAATACCATGAAAACCTATCTATACAGGATGTAGCATATCGAATAGGAACTTTTTAAAATGTATAACAAAGCACAGCTATCTTGATACAATTTATTATGTAACCCTCATGAGTTATTCATGGTGTCTATTGACATATTCCTGATAAAGTTATTACATTGATGTTGTCAGTGTCTTTATAATTTGTTCTTTTTTAATGCAATACTATTTTCCAAATACATGTTCCTTGTGAAACAACTTTAAATTCAATGTTATAATATTTTATGAATCCATAATAAAGGACAATTTTCAAATGGTTACTTTTGTAGAATTGTTCATTATCCTGATAACCAATCAGTAATATTCACAGATTTTTGCTACAATTTTATCATGGTTTCTATTTTATTATGTTACACCCTGTATATAAAGACATGTTTATCAATCTGGAAAAACAATTAAACAGCTGATATTGTTCTGTACACGTTCGTTTGTATTTATTCTACATAGAACGTATAAATACAGTAAAGGAAGTTGTACAGGAAAACCTCAATTTTTAAATACTCACTTTTAAAAGACAAAACGTATTTTCCATTTAATAAGGGAATGTCCAATGCGGTAATTACCATATATTCTTACGGACCGTCTTTCAATTAATTTTATTAAAAAGCAACTGCGGTCTTAATTTCATGTCAAAAAAATGGAGGTTTCACCGCTTTCTATGTATTTTGAGATTTTCAGATCTGTTATACGATGACACCAATGAAAAAAGATGTTGAACATGTTATGTACCTCGACGACAAAAACCAAATTCATGTTCACATCATGGTTCATCATCTGAAACGAAAGCAATCGCAAGAAGAGGTAGTGGAGTATTAATTACAAAGATACGAGTCAACACTGGGATGGAATTGTACATAAAGTTCACCGTTGCTATCGTAGTCCTCCGACGATAAAAACCACACAACATCCGTTAATCTCAAAAAACAAACAAACAAACACACCAATTGTTAATTTACACCACAATCTGTATCTTACATGCATTTTCTCTTCCGACCATCCATCAAATACCGCCGGTCACTTTCACCGTATACGATTTCCGTTCATCGTAAATCCAGTTTCCGCGGACTGTGCGTACACCTTTTCGCTCCTTCTTCGGGGTCCAATTTCGTTGTCATTTCGCCAACGCGTCAATTTTTTTGTCCAGCCGGTGGAAATTTCTTCTCCCAGTAGTTTCAAACGGCAGACACTTGGGCTTCATCGTCATCTGCGTCCACCAAAACCAAGTGAAGTCACAGAACTGGGCTTGTGAGATCCGTCGGACACGACTCGGTTAGCTAGGGAAATTAGCAGGGACTGACCGTCTTCAGGGTCGGTCGCATCGCTGCCATAATACCCTGATGATGTCACTCCTTCGTGGCTGTGGGCTCTGCCTAGTTTTGCTAGGTGTCTACTGCGGGCCATGCGCGCGGCTACCGTGTAATCGGGAGGCTTCCGGGCTCGCTGCGGGAACGCTGCCGAACCGCCAACCGGATGCAGAGCTGTAAATGTACCGACGTATTCGTTAATTCATAGCCGAACCATTGGCTCTTTCATAGCATTTAAGGAAACCTTGACGCACCCAGTGATGGAGGAACTTGAGGAAGGACCGGAACCGCTTGGGGAAACGGAGGCACGTTTGTCCGAAGACGAGGTGCTGGAGGCGAATGTGACACTGCATTGCGGAAAAATACCTGCTTAGTTGATGTGAATTTATAAAAGAATTAAATGGATGGAATAACTAGACTAACACTGTCTATCGGCGTGATTCGGCACCGTTCTCCAGTGTTGCGACGGAGGGGAGTTAGTGGAGCCCACGGAGCTGGTGCTGTGACTGTCTAGCTGCGAATACGTGCCGGAGTCATTCTCATTATGTACATGCACCTGAAGGCTGCCAACACTGCTGCTGTCCGTTGACGTTACGGACCCTGCGTACATTTGGAGCGCAAATTAGAACTGCACCTCAACACGCGACGTTACGCAAGTACTCGGGAAACAAGTTAATTACAAACCCAGGTTAAGGGCAATCTACCATCATGCAGAGACATCATCAAGTTGTTCCAACAATGTCGCTTTTGTCTCTCGGGTGTCTGCAAACATGCAACAAACCTGGTTAGACTGGCCAAAATGCCGCGGCGAAACATCCTCGCCTGTACGGGTAATTTTGTGTGTACCTTTTGGACCCAAATTGAGATTTCTCGCTTTAAAATAAGAGCCAGTTAACAAATGAATGACCCCCGTTGCTGTTTTGTTTGTTACATACAGACAGAAATGTCGCGTGCGTGTTTTAGCCAGTCTTTACAGCCACAGTGTTCAAACAAATTGCCAATCTCTACAATTTTGCAAGGGCAACAACATGTTTTTTTCCCTTTTAAGTTTGAGATTATTCTTCATATTTAAGAATTATTAATTATCACATCTATAATTAACTTTTGGTATAAACACCTTCAATTATATTATGAATTTGTATTACAAACCTGTTTGAACACGCAACTGTATTGCGTTTGCAGAAACCAGACATTGTATGACAGTGTTTTTAAGACCAATGCCATATTGGATTCAAGAAAAAAAATACTATTAAAGTTGTACTAATATGGCCGTTGTCCAATATCACTGGTCAGAAACATCACTTGGAAAAAGCTCAAAAACCATTTATGTTATTTATTATGCAACGGTATTTAATATTTTCAGGAAACCAACAAGCCAAGGGCACCACGCAAAGTAAGTTATATTATTCCCACAGTGGAGGAGGAAATACCAACCAGATGTTTGAGACTTCCTCAGCGGCAGACGATTGAGACTTGTGACGCTGGAACTTTCGGCGGACAGGTCGACGGGAAGCACGGAAGGCGATGCGGCCATCGTGTCGCTGTGCGAACGACCGTGGCACTGTCTCTCGTTCCTCCTTCGTTGCGTGTGAGGCGAAGGACCAGGAGACAGCGAATTGGAATTCAAGTTACTGTTGCAGTTAGGCATCCTCGGTTGAGTTAACGGTTGGTGCGGTCGGATCTTGCTCGGCTCCGACAGCGCCAACATCTTCCTCACGGCTTGCGGCGAGTCAATCCCTGATGTTCCACAAACAACCAATAATTCAATTCCATCACAACGGTTACCAATATTACCAATATCGAACTCCGCCAACTTAAAAGTGCAATGACTGTATATTACAAGCCAAAAAACAAAACGCTGAATCCAATCGAAAAGTGGATATCATAAAAAAAATAACCAGCAAAAGCAAATTAGTTCAGAATAATTTTGACCACGAAAGCAGTGAGTCAATGTGATCAGTCAGTCAGCCAAAAGGCGTGATTATGTAAACATTATACATATCTGGAAGCGTGTAACAATCATAATTATGCAAAAAGTAGCGCACACGCCACCACTTTATAAAAGATCTTTTAAATAGTTTACCGTGGCAATTCATCTTGGAGATAATAATGGAAGAACAGCAATAAAAGGTTGAAAGTTATTAGCGGTATTAATTCAACACCAATACAGCAGATTCTTGATAAACTGTCGTACTCATGACAAATACAATATTTAGAAACATTAAAATAAAGTGAATGTTTATCAAGTCTCTACTGTATAATTAACAATATAGTTTTTAAGTTATTCGACGTACCAAATTTGGGCCCAGCGATGGACGCAACTGACTTTTTGCCTTCCGAGGTGCTGCTGGCACTGCTCGTGGTGGACAACGTCGGCGAAGGATGTCGTTTCCTCACTTGAACCGATGCCATTGGATCTACGCAACAAAATTAACACATGTTTCAACTGCAATTTAGGAAAATTCTCGCACTCAAACTTACAAGGTCCCGCAAGAGGTTCGCATTCGACGGACATGTGATGAAGAGTCTCTTCGTTGTTCACTATTTTTAGATTACACAGGTACGCTTTCACTCTTCTCACCATCTGAGACTGAATTTAAATAATCTAATTAATTTCCCCCGTTTAGAGACAATGACAAAGATAAAGTAAAAATACAAATACTTCTTCAAACATCTTCTTCGGGTTTGGAAGTCCGGCACTTTTCTTTCGCCGCTTGAAAGTGGTTAGACTTGCACCGCCAACAGTTAGCTGGTTCATAGACACCATTGCAGCACTTGGTTGAGCTCCACCAAGTTCCAACATTGTAAATAAATCCTGATCACGTCACGTGAACTGTATTAATTCCCAGGTTGCAAGCTGGCAATAATGCACAAATATTAACTCACGTAAGGTGCTGAACACATGTTGTTCAACTGCCGGATTTCCTTCGCAACCATACGTAACTTTTCAAAATTAATCTGCAAATAATAATACGCATTATCTGTAATTCACATACTGCTTGCAAATTGAAATTTTGCTAATTTAATTAGGCAATATTTATGCAATACCAGGCCATCCACTTCCGTGTCGTTCCCGAGATGAATAAAAGTCAGATCTTTCTTCATTACTGGATAAAATGGTATCTGGAAGGAAAACAATTGTAAATTGCACAGCCATAAAAGGCCTTGAACAGCAAATTTCCAAGAAAGGTAAATTGTGACACTTTCAATGCTAAAATGTTGTACAGTTGCCAAAAATCATAAATTATGCTTTAGGGAAACGCCTTCTTGGCTACAACCAAGGTTGCAGCATGAACATTACGTGATCAATTACGCAATTTCAGTTTGAACCTTGAAATTAAAGACATGGGACAGACACATTAAATCCTTTTCGGATTTATATACCAGCAACAGATAAAATGATGCGATTTCATACACGGATTCCCACTACCATTTCAAAATGCCATTATTTTTCCAGGAAAAATATGACAAGTGGTGAAACTTACAATAGGAGGCTGAACGTGCTCGCTGTTGATGAGATTCCTATACTTGGACATGTTCCTGGACGGATCCATTAGATCTACCATGTCTTCGTACATTTTTTGGTATTTTGTGGGTAGCTTTTCCCAAGTGTTCCTCAAACGGGTGACCGCAGCCTGCCCCAACCCGCTGATGATCGCAAACATCGAATTGAAATTCTTGCACTCTTTGCATTGTCCTGCGCAAATTCAACAAAACAAATAACGTTTCATTCCATACATCAAACAGCCGTACAAAGTATTTCCCAAACCTTACTTGCAACTTTAATAAAGTGCTTGATTATCTTCATCCTCCTGACTAGATTGTGCTCGCAGCATACCTCCGTAACAACCCAGAACATCTCTTTGTTGACAAGCTACAGATTGGTAGAAAAAAAGTAAAAACCACATTGAATTTCATCCGCATTTGCAAACATAATACACCGATAACGAAACCTACCTCTGCAAACAGACTCAGTTGAGGGATTCCGTACTTAGATTTCAGTCCGAATAGGTCATCGATGAACTCGGTCGGTTCAATCTGACGTAGAATACTAAAATCTTCCAATGTAAGCTGGACGGCTAACTCGACGCTGTTCAAATGAAGAAAATGAACCTGGCTTTCCCGCATCAATTCCTGTGATAATTTACATTTTCAAAAACCACTTCAACATAAACAACTTGATTTCTAATTTAATTATTCTTACACTAGCTAAAATGTCAGGAACCAACGTCTCCGTGGAGTTGTTGTTCTTCAGGTAGTAGCGGCTGCTGAGTCCGATCCTTTCGGCCAGATTCTGAAGCTGGTCCGGCAAACGTCTCTGTTTGATCACTCCGCCTTCCCCGACTGTCACCTCACATAATGAGTAAATGCTGCAAGGAGTGAGAGTTCGCTAGTTAGTTGATTTCGCATTCACACCATATACTGATTCTTCAAATGTTAACTACTGTATGTATCACACCTGCTGGGGTCAGTGATACCGAATTCACGCAGCGAGAGCATCACAACTTCCCTGGCTGTTGTTTCCTGTGGACATAAACAACAATACGATTCATGGATGAATGAATTTGGCACACAGAGAAAACCAGCAGTGTTTAAATTGGTATGAAAAATCAGATATGTTCCTTACCTTGTGTACAAGAAGGTATTTGCAGGTTTGGTCCGCCTTGAATACTTTTAAAACATGTTCCGGGTGTTCGGGCCTCAGTTCCGACTCCCAACACAGTTGAAGACTGCTCAGATCCGGATTCGAGTGACTGTGGTACATGCTACCCGTGTGGTACGGCGACTGCGTGACCGCGGCCGAGACGCAACCCGCCGGACCGCCGTGATGTCCACTGTACAGGTTGTCGTCGGAATTGTTCAGATGAGTTTCGTTGTTGATCGCTTTTGGAATTATGTTCATCTTCATGAGAGCCTTTTTAAATCTAGTTTTGTGCCCTAAAGTCATGAAGCCCTTGCGGTCGTCCTTGTCTTTCTTGTCGGGCTTCGAGGGCGAATTGCATGTTGAGGACGTGACTGCATTCTGATTAGACTCGATGAACTCCACGTGAGTTGATAACCTCGCACGGGGATCAGCCTGAAGCCGAGAAATTTCCGAAGTCTTTCTTGATCTTGATCGCGGAGAATTTTCTGGTGTCGACAGCATTTCTTTAAAAGCTAATTACGAAAAGAAAGAACAATATGTCAAATTCCCAAAACGTTCTTAGCAACCAAACCCCTCATCTGTTTTCCCAAATGCCACGGCAACCATCATTACCAGTACGATAGCAACTCACCGAGGAGATTGGATTTGACGGTGATGCTGAGGTGGGTGGTTCCTCGGAGGACTTCCAGCGATCTGGCGTGGCTCATGTGCTCAAAACTTTGGCCGTTCACCTCCAGAATCTTAAGGGGTGACGAAAATAATACAGTTATCGTCAGCGACCGGAGGACTACTTCCTCTAATCGACAGGATAGTATGTGTATAAATAAATGGCTCACTTGATCTCCTCTTTTTAAACCCACATCCTCAGCTTTCGAGCACTTTTCCACTTTGGATATGAAGATTCCAAAGCCACGTTCGTAGCCACCGAGTATAGAGAAGTGGAGCACCTCGTCTCGAGTGGATCGGGCCAACGTTACCGTACGGCTACGTGCCTTCGCAGCGCACGCGATGTTCAGTAATCGAAGCTGACCGCACATTTTCTAAAAATAAAATGCTTAGTTAGCAGCACCAGCAACAGAATACAACAGCTTTCTGAAATTTTTACACCACATACTTCTTTTTCCAGTCCGGCTTCAAACTTCTCCAAAAACTCCATCATTTCAGGGTCCATTTCAAAGTCGGTGAAATGGTTGTTAACCCATAGCAAAACCACACGGGTTATCTATTAACACAATATAAATACGTTGCATTAAACTATGTATACCACTATCCTCGTTTAATTACATGTGCACATTAATTGACAGAGCAAATGTGAACATATTAACACATTACAATAAATCAAAAATTTTGCAATAACAGATTACACAAATGTTCACCTTATCCCTGAGTTGCGTATCCGTAAACCACGTCAGAAGCTGATTGGCCACTTTCAACGACGATGCTAAAAAGGTCCTGTGAGTTAGCAAAAAATCTTCCACGTATGTCGGATCAACAGACGAGTTTTCTTCCACCAACTGAGTTAGAAGCCTGTCTGGAGTTCCCTGATGAAAAACACAAGAACCATTTATACCATCCATTAACTTTCATCATGCATCAATCGTGTATCTCACTTTAATAACAACATGTCCACGTCTGTTTCCTCCATCCAGGACTCTGTGCTCCGTCACAAGGACCACTTGGCCATCTTCCTCGTGTCTCCTCGTGTTCTCTTCACCCTTGTGCAGAATCTGGAAGTAGTCGTTTTGCGCGATGCATACGAATTGGCAGTCATCTACTTTGGTCCTCATCATTCCCTTGTGGTACATCTTCTCCATCGTCGGTGTGATGCCGAGGCTACGTAAAAAATCCAAAACCTTTCTGTAAAACATTTCCTAAAACAACTTGAACCACAACATGTAACTATTATCACCTGTCTCCTAGGTGAAGTTCCTTCAAACCTCCATCGGGCAGTTCAACTTCAACGTGTCCGTTAACTATGACGGACCACGAGTCCAGCTCTTCACCGTCGCTCATGACCACCGTACCGGCTTTTTCAATCACAGCGAACACCATGACGGCACACAGAGCTCTGCGTACCGAAAGTGTCATGTTGGCAAAAGCCTACAGGATAACATATAATTAATATACTTTGTTTTCTCATTCACTTTTCACCCTTTTAGTACATTCTATATATAACTAATCTTAAAGGACAACAGACAAGGTTTTTGGTCACCTCGCCGATTGAAACGAAAACTATCACATAAAATACTTAATTTATGCATGAGTTCGTTCCATAAATCCCGGTTCTTGTACGACAATAATAAGCGCCGATATTAACGATCGCAAATATTATCGGCGG
>JAQIWR010000347.1:0-22551 GCA_034695945.1 Glomeris hexasticha
AGTATATTTTAATCGTGGCAGAAATATACAATTTTGAAGTAATGTGTCGTGTCCTTATAGTTTTGCAACGCACTGTACTTTCTGTGGATACAGGGGTACTGCTGTAATTGAAAAGCAAATACACTTTACATGACCAGAAAACAATAGTTGATGGAAACTTTGCATACATAAAACAAACAGAAGAGTCAGTGGTGCAAACTGATATTGATTCTGTAGCAATGACATTATTTATTTTCAGGTAACATTTGTAACAGTTGAATATAGCAATAAATCATTTCGCTTTCAAAGCTTCTGCGCATTGTCTGTTTCCGTGTTTTCTGGCATGACATCAAGCTGTTTGGGTTGTGGTGGTAGAAATGCCCTGTCAGCCTCGGGAATGATGTCTTCCGGAGGTGTCAACGAATTTGGGCTGACATTTGAAGTCTTTTCGGGAATCCACGCTAACCGGACCGGCTTCGCTTGAAGTTGGTCCGGTGGTTTGATGGTAATACCTTGTCCACTTTGACTATCACTGCTGGACTGGTTGGCTGCTACTTTGGAGGAGGTATCTGTATCCTCTACTACTATCTTTGTTGGGTTCACTTGGCCCACTGTGACAGATGCACCTCCTGGAAGTGGAATTACTGTTGGAAAGTGAAATTAGTGTATGCATGAAACCAACTGCTCAAAGCCATTGACACAAAATGTTTGCCATCATTGAAGTTACTGACTTCTGTTCATGTGACATGGATAAATATTAACATAGATACACATGACATTATCAATACACAATATCTTTGGGAAATACACGACAATGGGTTTTGAGCACGCGATTGGTGTATGATTTTGGTGCGATTGACCCTCAAGATGTGCAAGTATCGATAGTGCACACGTAGAGCTAACTTATTGACATATTATTATGTTTTTGTTTTTGACTCGTGTATTTATGTTGACGGGAAATTTGGCAAGCAAATTTTTTCTGCACCATTGAATTTGCCAGATCGATAATCACACTCGTTACACTAGGCACTGCATTGTAGTGCTGTGTACACACTTTTTTGTCACAATTCATACATTATTGACTGCAGAGAGTTGGTGCAACTCAGAATAGCTCACTACAACCTTTACAACTAAGTTTCTGATACTAAAAACCAGACTTTTGTGTGGATTACTGCCAATTAATACAAAAAATAAATGCTTTCAAGTTGTATCGTGCTGCTTTGTTACTAATTTGCAGTAATACAGAGCCATGTAAAACATTGTTATACCATGATTAATTTCTATTTGTATAGTAAAACAAGTGTCATAAGCAATTTTAAGTAGAATGATATGCTAAGCAGCTTTGCAAACTTTACACCAGACGCCATAGTCTACATGTAACTTGTGTGAATATTACAATTTGTGAGTTTTTGGATTTCGGTGATAAGTAATAAACAGAATAGTTTATTTAAATATGGGTTTGTTAATTTCTACATTGGATTCTGAATATAGATGGCGTTGCAAAAATGTGTCACACTTATGAAATACAGCTATGGATTCGATTGTTGAAACTTTACAAATTGTAACCAAGTTATTTTCTTAATTTTAAACTGACTGGTCACAAATAAAAATGAGTATTATCTCATGATTTTCGCTTCATTATGTTAATACCAAATATTGTATAATGATGTTTCATTAATATGCACTTACATAGAAAAAACAATTATGGTGACAATAGGAAGCATTTATCGCAAAGAAAATTTTAAAGAAAGAAATGCAAATTTAATTTTTTCTTACAAATTGGAACATTTCAGTTGTAATCATCAGACAACCAAATGTCAAAAATTTATGTTGCACCATGGGATAAATATTCATTTTGGTACGTTCCATTCTAAGATTTAATTGAGCTTATTTACTATTTTGCACATATCGGTATTAATTTGATTTACGTACTGTACCTCTACTAGTTCCTGTCAATTTTTGCCAGCATTCCTTTGCATATTTTGTCACAATTGTCCCCATATTGGGACTTTTTCGAACGAAGCTAGTTTGAAAACTGAATTTTGCCGTCAAAATGTCCACAGGAATACACTTTCAATGGCCGCCTGACAATGGCTCGTCGACGATTGGTCGGGAGGGATGACGTCACAACCAATCGTAGCGCGCATCGATAATGGCCACAGCTTTGGCGTCGTGATTTCATCTCTGATTATCCTTATTTTATCCCCAATTAGGTTGCTACATTGCCGACATAAATGCCCTCAATGTTGCCATCGATCGTAATACTAGAAATAACATTCCCAATTCTATATTTTCTACATTGCATGTCATAATCAAGGTCATAATGTTCATTTGATTTTAAATTGCGCGCCTTTAATAGTATATATCGATCAACATAGATTCTAATCTAATATCGCACGTGTGAATTTTTGAATGAACCGTACGTGTCCTTGATTTCGTTTTGAAAGGTGGGATATGTGTTGGACTTTTATCGAGATTGATACCGCAGCAAACTAGTTAGTGTTTGTCCTGCGTAGTTAGGTGGTCAAGCCTAACTGCGTTGTAGAGATTTTTCAGTTTTTCTCAATATTATATAGTTGCCAGTTATTATGTTGGCTGCAAGCTGGAGAGATTGTCAAGTAAGAAACTAGCTTTTGTCATAATGTATAGTGGCATTATTTTGAATATGTAATAATGTTGACATAAAGAGTCGTGATAATCGTCTATGTTCCTGGAAAAAGCAGTCGATATTGTTGCATATTTAATGATTGTGCCATGTGTACACTTCTCATTTAAAAAAAAAATCATTTGGCATATGCATATGTTAATATTAATAATTTTATATTGAAGCAATGGCAAAAAGAAGGTTTGACAATGTCAACGACTAGCAATGAAGCTTGCAAATTATTTGACGCTGCAATTGGACAGGTAATAATAAAAGTAAAATGTCATATGATGCAAAATATAAGTTAATATATTTATATTTCAAATAAGACAGCATATAAAATGACACTGATTGGCAAAATGCAGTTCTATTATAGATAAATGATTTTTCTGACGATCAATTTACTATGATAAACATAAAAATAGAGTATTTAAATTATTTTTAGAAGTGGCAAATGTAATATATTGAAAATGTTGCATTAATTCTTATTAAATTGACATTTTCCTGTGACATGTGTCATAATGTGTCCTAGTATTTATCTTATCTTATTTGTATATATCTTTTATTTATTTATTTTTCCCCAGAAGAGTTTAAACATGTGAACTGAATACCTTGTTCATTATTTGCTTCTGAATTTTATTACATCTGGTGTAGAATTTTAAATAGACGTCAAAATTAGTGCTTGGTAGTGTTCATAATTCAGTATTTTGCTTTTATGCAGTATGTTAACTGGCGTGAAGATACAACATTGGGAGGATTAGAAGGAACCTTGAAGAAATTAAATGAAGCTGATCCGAATTTTGGTCTGTGTTTTGATTGATGCAATACATATTTCGTTTTATGTCATTTAGGGAATATTTAATTTTCAGTTCTGGGCAAGGCCTTGACACATGGCATGAGTATATTGGGCACAGGCAGCACCACACGTTTAGACAGCACTTTGAAGAAGGGAATTGAAGATATGGTCCTATTGGCTCAATCAACTCCAAACACAACCCGCGAGCAACAACATGTTGAGGCAGTCAAACTTTGGGCAGATGGGCATGTCTTCATTCATACATATAGTATTTTATGGGGAATATAAAATAATTAGTATTTCTATTCATCAGACATTTATCCGGCGCTGCTAAAGTTTGGGAGAACATTCTCGTGGATCATCCGACGGATATGTTGGCACTGAAGTTTTCACACGATACGTATTTCTACTCGGGGCAAGCAATTCAGCTCAGAGATTCAGTGGCTAGAGTATTTTCCAGCTGGAAACCTGAAATTCCTTATTACGAGTAAGTGTATATGATATTTCACCTTTACGCGGTGAACTTTCAGGTTTTCGCGTCAAGGTGCGTACTGCGCGCTTGCAATGAGGATAGTTATATTCAACATTTGTGAGTAGTTATAATATATTGTAAAATGTAGGAACCTGTATGGGATGTTTGCATTTGGATTGGAGGAAACAAGATTGTACGACAAAGCGAAAGAAATGGCCACCAAAGGCTTGGAATTGAAACGCGATGATGCATGGGCTACGCACGCATTGGCACATGTTTATGAAATGACAGGGCAACAACAGATTGGAATTGATTTCTTAGAAAAGACCAATAAAGACTGGGCAGTGAGCAAATTTAACAGTTTGCATTTTACAGGGTGATACAAAAATAATGGAATACATACTTGAAAAGTATTCTATCATTTCTGAATCTCCCTGTATAACAGGAGTAAGGAAGTATATATGATGTTCTTTCTTATTAGCCTAGCAGACTATTGGCTTGCCACAACTATTGGCATTGGGCACTGTTCGCAATTGAACAAGGCCAGTACGAAGTTGCCCTTAGCATCTACGACGAATACTTAGCGCCACGGGTTTCCGCTGACAATTTTCTGGATATTGTGGACAATACTTCGTTACTTTTTAGACTGCAGATGGAAGGTTTGTTTGCTTTGTTTGAAGCAAACATTAGTGCAGTTAAACAGTATAACATATAGTGGTTGTTGAATATTCCGTAGGTGTCGATGTTGGAAAACGGTGGACGCGAGTCAACGAATGTTGTTCACCGCATTCTCAAGACCATATCCTTGTATTCAACGATGTCCACTTGTTGATGTCCTACCTGGGAAGTTCTGATAATAATTCGACTGAATTGCTTATGGGGTCCTTAGATGAATTTGTGGAGTGAGTGTTTAAAACTGATGCGTTAAAACAATGGTAACATATTGTAATATGTGTGTAAAGACTGTACACTTCTCACTGTTTGCAGAAGCTGCGGTGCTACAGATCAAGGAAAAATCTTTAAAAGTATAGGAATTGATCTTTTGAAAGCATTTGTTGAGTACAACTCTGAGAACTACGCGGCAGCTGTGAAAATCCTCAATTCGTTACGGTACAAGATTGTGACGATTGGAGGCAGCGATGCGCAGGTGACACCTTATTATTGAAAATGTTATCTATCAATATTTTACTGTAATCTTATACAGACTAAACTTAAAATTACAATATTTCAGCGTGACATTTTCAATTTGCTTCTGATTAACGCGGCACTTAAGTCCACCGAACTGGAACACCGAAAATTGGCACGGTATATAATTTTATATTTTTTGTTACAAATATTACATACATACAAGTAAATTAGGATTTTATAGTTTACTTGTAAATTAACTATTTAGTGCTTTGTTGGCCGAGAGGAAAATGCTGAAAGAAAATGCACCGATGACCGACCGGCTGATCGCAAAGTTTACCGTGTTACATGGTTCCGAATCGCGATAAAAAATCATTTTAAATGAAGTAAGAAGGATATTAGTTTAAGGAAATTTTATTCTGTTGTAGATAGTGTAACACACGTTTAGTACACTAGCATTTTTTTCGTTCTTCTACATAAATGGAATACATACATGTTGCGTACGGAGTCTGCGATCGAGGATCGTACAAGTGCAAATGGCTGATACTAACGGCCGTGAAAACTAAAAAGCAAGAATTATGGATTTGCACACACACTAATTATGGAAGATATGCTACACTAATGGATTTCCATGTGTATTTTGTTTTCTTTCAATATGCAAGAGTTATTGCACAACGTTATTGATTATGATTTCAGGAGGGAACGTAAGACTATATAAATTGCGGGATGGATTAATTTGAAATTTGGGAAAGTGAAATGTTGCTCAATTAAGTTTCCGCAAATTTTCCATTGTAAAATGTGGAAATCATGGTGAATGCACACTGTTATATAGTAAATTTGCAAGTTTTTAGTGCCGGATCGATGGCCGGATTATTGTTTTTGGAATGTTCGTACATATCATACTTTCAAACAAATTGTAATATATATTGAAATTGTTACGGTAATATGTTTTTAAAAGCATTGAACACATCACATGACAAAGCAGTTCATAAATATACTGACTTGAAAAGCTCCGCAGCGTATAACAAAAATGAAATCATTCCTACGATAAGCGACCGACATGAGCAATTCCAGTATTAAAATAAAAAAGAATTTTTAGGCACAGTTACCTCAACTGTAAATAACATAGTATTGCACACAGTAAAATTCAAGTGACGATGTAAATATGCTGTATTTTTTGGAAACAAATGCATGATATGACATTGTATCGCGTAACATTTTTAGCCCCATGCGCGAGTTCCCGTTTTCAATTATAGTACGAATTATTATTGGCATCACAGGAAATTATATTTGACAAGCGAAATGACAAGAATTTTTGTATAAAATACATCTTTGGTCTAAACATAATTGCCTTATGGTATCAATTGATTTGTAAGTACTACTTGGTTAAGTTCTTTGGCTTTTATGTAGTATTTGTAACATATATTGACTTGATTAGATTCAACTAATTGTTGGAAAACAGAGGTGGTAACAGTATGTTGAGATTCAGAATTTATGTGCAGGTATAATTTCAAGTGTATCTTGTTATTTTTGAATGTTACTGAAAATAAATGACAGTTAAATACATAAACCTTGTAAAGTAAGTTATGATTTGCACTGTATATTTAAATCTCATTTTAATCCACGATTTTTCGGTTTTGTATTAGAGTTGGAAAAAATCTCGCGGCATATTGCAATTCGTGTAAGTGTACTACATTCAATTTCATTCTTTTTCATATTTCTTCAAAAGAAGTAAACATATTTCCCCATTTCGATATCTTTATGATTGAGATCCTTGGCAACAACAAGTGACCAGATTGCACGATTGAGTGGCCACAGCAACATGAAACACGGCATCAACTCTCCACTCGGACGTTGCCGAAACTACTGAAGTGGATGGAACAAGTTACCATTCTAAACAAAATCCTAGAAAGTGCGTAAACAGACATGTGTGCAGTTGAAGTGTATACTTAAACCTATTGGTTGGTTCCAGCTGAAAACAATTAAATGAAATAATTAGCGAATTGAATATATGAGATCTTTTGTGTGAAATATACAAATACTAAAGCAGCACAATTGGCATGTCTTGCGCTGGAACCAACAATGCTACATGTTTTGGTATCGCAAAATGGTGCCCTTGTCCTGTTAGTGTTCTGGGGAAATCCTGATCAACCTTAAGTAATCTGTTCAAATTTCTTTATCAGAAGGACATTATATGTATTGGGAAGCTGCTAAAGTTCCAGATTTGTTTCTCAAGTTCTATGGTTCACGTTACACAAAGTATAATATAAACCTTAGACCCAAGTAAAACTTTTCTTGCAATAAACTTGTAAATATACACCCATTTACGAATGGTGTGAACTTCTTTTCTCACTTCTCCTCAACTCTGAGCGGATGGATCCGCAGTCGACTGTACCGCATCGGCCGAAGACGCGGCCGTGTCTGCCTTCAGCGCACTCTTATGCTTAACAATGTCTTCCTGGAAAGCCAAGAGCCCCAATTGGGCATGAGACGCTTCGTTGAACGCCCTCGATAGTATGCAAGACCTGTACTTGTCGGGACTGAGCTGCGGATCGCAGCTCTTCTCGTGCCACAGGTGGAAGATGCCGGGATCCGTGGCCCGTACCACGGTCAACCCACTACGTACGTACTTCCTGTAAAGCATCACATCCTCCCCTCCCCATCCCACTGTCTCTTCGTCGAACCCACCAACCGCCTTGAAATCACTCAGGTACTGACACGTCATTCCGTAACCGAAATCTCTCCAGAAGCCGGTGTCCCTCGAGATGACCAGCTGGTCCGTCTCCGACGGAATTTCCTTCTCTTGCAGGGAGTACACCACCATCGGGTTGTAGAGGCTGAAAACTATAGGGTAGTAAACCTTTCGACCGGGTGAAGCGTTGAGCCGGCACCTCTCGAGGAACCTAGCGGAGAAGACCACATCTACGTCGCACATGAACATGAGCGAATCGGCTGCACCTTTCTTCCAGTGATGGGCACCAACTTGAAGACCCTTTCCTCTACTGAAGGTCTCGTTGAGAGTTAGCAGTTTGAGATGCCGGAAGCGGTGTTCGCGGGATACCTTACTTAGGATGGACCTAACCTCCGGTAAGCCTTCCCGGCCGAAATAAACCACCGTTAGAAATACTCTCCTGTCGTGTTTCAGGCCAACACGAACGAACTTGTCCACGAAACTTCTGAAGGTGTCCACGCGGCCGGACAGCGGAAGGATGATGTTTATCAGCTGACGGGTTGTTTGGAGTACCTGGTGAGAAATGAATGTGGTGTCATGAAATGGTTAAGAGTTGAAGCAAGAATTAGCAACAATTTACCTGGTGGGTTACGGCCTGCAGCGGTGCATAAGGTCTAAGAAGCACAACCTTACTGTAGACCTTTGACGCGTTTTTCTCCCGGAAGTACAGTTCATAGTGAGTTCCGGTTGTTGGTTCCGACCTGTAAACTCCTTCCACGAAGTCATCCAGAGTATGTCCTGAATGTTTCTTGGCTTGGTTCTTCTGGTTAAGCGTGTCGATGGACTTGACGAGAGCCTCTAGAAGTTCCTTGCGCTTGAATCCGATCGGTTTCTCAACAACCCTTTTACCCAGGCCAAGTTCCACGGGGTAAACTCTTGTGAAAGTGAAATGCGAGAATGGTACCACTTCGTATTCGTTATTCAGATGCATTCCTCTCCAGATCTCCGCGTTGTGAACCTGTCTCCTTACGTGTTCTTGGCAATCGAAGTTATCCAGGTACGATGGTAACGGAGTGTCGTTTTTAGGTGCTGCTAAAGTAGAAGAAGATGGTGGCGGTGGTGCTGTCGTTGAGGTCTCGTGGACACGGCCAGCTTCCAGAAGACGCAACTTCAACGACCGGATCTCGTCGACAAGTTGCCGCGTGATCTTCTTGTGTTCTTCTTCCCTCTGACGCAGCAGTTCCAGGTAGTAAGTTTCAGGAGATGGTGTGATTACGGTGGCTGTAGTTGGTTCCCCTGGTCCAGGGCATCCGCGCTTGTTGTCCGGCATCCTCTGCAGCTCTTCGTCCATGTTCCAGCTGCATCGGCCGATGAAGATGAAGAGCACGCATGAGACTCCAACAAGTAACACCAGCAATCGGGACATTAATCTCATGGTGTGTTGCAAATTGAAGCCATACTCCGGCAACCTCCTAAATGCTTTGAATTTGACGTGTGAATTCAGGTACGTTGCGAAGATCCACGGTGAGGTTCAGTCCTCACGGCAACTATGTACTGTTATGGTTTAAACAGCTGCTGGCCACTTTCCTGGAAATATCAAACAACATCAGGTGAATTCAAAGTACGTTTGATATATTTAATATGTGACAATGAGGAAGCAAACGTGATTATAATTAAGAGACTCATAAGAATTCGTTTTCCAAGATGGTGGTAGATGTACGTTCTCCCTTTAATAACCAGATGGCGCAAATAAAAACCGCTGTGGATTAGAAATTTTTAGAGTTTTCTGTAGAGGTTTGTTGAGTGTCCAAAATGGTTTTCTTTTAGGTTTTTAATATAATGTAATGTATATTTGAATATAATGGTAATTAAAACAAACTGAAAACCTAGCTTGAAAATGTTAAAGGGATTATTTCCATTTAATTGGATGTAATAGATAAAGAAAAATTATAATATTACAATTATTATTATCTTAATTTTAAATTAAATTAAATTAAATTTTATAAACAATTCTAAGTTCCATAGCAGTTCATTCAACCCTGCAACCCTAGGGAACTTCATTGACCACTGTCCTCGTTTTTTAAAATGCAATTAAACGTACATTTATATAAATAATATATATATATATATATATTTGTATTTTGTGTATCGAATCCAGTAAAATATAAAAAAGAAATGTAATTACGTACATATAGCCCTATGCAGGAATCGCAATATACAAATATATATATATATGGCCTTTGTTTTTCTATTTCAATCCATCTCCAAGCATCATAGCATCTTCAATTATACCCGGAGTGTATGAAAACCGGTTTGTGGCCAATATGTGGTCACTTAATTAAAACACGCCCAGTCACCTCATTTAAATTTTAATCTGCTCAATCCGCGCCTAATAAATAGTATAGCTCACCTTGCAACAGAGTTGAAATGAAGGTTGCAGGTTGGTGATCATCATATTGTCGTTTTACTATTGAAAAAGATGACAAACGCCTACATGCATGCATAGAAAAGGCGACGATCATCTCCGCAGCATCCTCATCACACGCGAACCTCCCTTGACACTAGGGTAGTAATTGGCAGAAACCGTTATGCAACTTTCTTGCGAGCAATACACCCGTGCGCAATACATGATCACGTGATCTGTAGTTACACCGTTGAGGCACCTTGGTTGAGGCGCCATACTCCGCGCAATATTGCGTCTGTTTATCAATGCGTGCAATACTGTTGCGAATTGCGGTGCAAGAAGAATGCCGATTGCAAAGGGGTGCGCAATAAGCAGACGCGCAACACGGGATGTTCAGGTGAGTCACGTGACCAATAGTTGCATGCAATTCCGTTGCCTGGCAAGAATGTTGGGAATCTTGTTGCGGCGTCGCAATCCTGCCGCAATCCATCGCTCCCGAGATTCAAACAACTCGTTCGATGTTGGTGCTATACAAGCAACTCCAAAAGGTGAAGATTTGAAGAATAAGTTGAAGAATGACGAGTGGAGAAGAAGAAGTGAATTTGACTGCGGATGATAAATCAAAGGCAGTTCAAAAAACAGTTCGGCGTAGAAAGAAACATCTGTATTCTGCGATACGAACACAGGTGCGCATGATCGAAATCCAAGTCGAAATTATTAGATTGCATCTGATTCTTTAAATAAAAACATATTTTTTGAAAATATATAGATGGAGTTTTATTTCGGCGATGCTAATCTATCCAAGGACAGATTCCTATCGAAATGTATTTCGGAAAATGAAGACGGATGTAAGATATGCGTTTATGCAACTATCTTGCGCGAAATCGAACGGCGCGCAATATTTCGTCACGTGACTTGGCTAAGCGTATGCGTGACGTCATAAATATTGCAAGCGCAGTCAACACCGTGCAAGAAAGTTGCATATTCGAACTTTAGTTACTTGATGAATTCTTGGATGAATTATAAGCAGGTGTATATTTTCCTTGACAGATGTTTCCTTGGATGTGTTTCTGTCGTTCAATAAAATTAGAAAGATGACGACCGAATTGAAAACCTTGAAGAAATCTCTGAAACATTCTACTTTACTACAGGCCTGTATATATTAATGAATATACAAAAATAAATATATAATTATAATTATCTAAATGCTTATTTCAGTTGAATGAAGATGGTACCAGTGTGAGGAGAACTACAGAAGTTGTGAGGCGTTCAGATGTAGATGACTGCACAATATACGTTGTATGTTTTTGCATTATTGTCATATAAATTATTACTACAACAAAATCAATGATGACATACTGAAATAATTTGTTTAAAATCACAAATTGTAATAAATCGCATGTTAAGGCATAATGTCATGTTATGCAGGATTGTCATCGTAAAGGGTAATTTCTGCATAAAACATTTCGGCATGCAGAAATTACTTTTTTTGCTCAATTGTACAAATTTTGCTATTCCTTAAATTCATGGAAAATGATTTGATTGCGTCATCTGGTGTGTTGAATACGGTTGAATAAGTGATATATAAAGGTTTAATTATTAATACTATATTCAAATGTTTATTTGGTAGGAGAGATTTCCACCAAACATTGACCACGAATGGCTTAAACAAGTTTTCTCGCAATTTGGTGCCATTACATATGTCAGCTTGCCTAAATTCCCGAACAATTTGCTGAAGGGATTTGCATTTGTGGAGTTTGAAAAACCTGAATCTGCCCAGAAAGCTTACCGAGTCAGTCCTTAATTTCATCCAATGTACTATGGAAAATGTACTAATTAATGTTTAAATGCACTTAATTTGTAGTACTATTATCCATCGTGCCATCCACAGACTCTGGAAACAGGTGATATCTCTACTAGAGCACCAGGTACTATTTAACCTTTAATGAAAATGAACTATGAAACGGATGGTCTGATTTTAGAATTCTAATGTAGTGCAAAAGAGTACGGCCAAAGAAAACAAGGACAATTCCAAGAACTTGAAACGGAAATTAGATGACACAGAATCTGAAAAAGAGCCAGAAAATTCAACGGTTGCTGTTAATGTAATTGGATATTTTAAATGATTACAAATTTTACAAATCCTACACTTAATTTACAGGATGAAAATAGGGATAATTGCGAAGAATCGCAGCAAAAGAAAAGGCCAAAGGTATAATTCACAATTCATATGTAGATTATTGTAGCCAGAATAACTTAAAATAAATCTTCTTGAAGAATATTGATACGAGTATCGATACAAAAAATAAGAGTAAAGAGCAAGAAGTGTTAAGCGCAGATTCAGCAGTAAGTAAATTTAATTTATTGTGGTTTGCTAATACATATTATTCAATATTTCATTTTTACATTGATTGTAATATTTGTTTGCATTATACAAGAACGAAGCTGCAAGTGCGAAAGTTCCTGTTAAAAAGAAAAAATCCAGGAAAAAGAAGAAGAAAATACCTGCCTTGAAAGAAGTGCCGTACATTTATCCATTGCGAATTATGCTCAAGTGCGTAAGAAATGCAATGTTGTATGGATATAGTGTTTGGATGAGTTTAGTAGGGCGTTTACTGTCATAAAATTTCTGGATAGGTCGTAAAATTTGTAAATATTAAAATGGAAAAGTAATGGAATTTTTGAAATTATTCATGGAAATATGTAATATTTCAAAAATCTTAATTACCATGAATAGTTTAATTGTCAAAGTTCAACAACGCTAAATTATAATATTAAGATTTGAAAGAATTAAAGTGATTGCATTTTGAGGAAATTGGTCGTGTAATATTGTATATTTTTACATTAGTACTTGGTTAATTTTTTCTTTTGTTATTTTCCTTAAAGAAACGACTGGAAAAAGGAGAAAAAACGATATTTAGCTATACAAAAAGCAAACATGACTAAACTGAAGTCAAGTTTACTTACTTATTCTCCACACGCGAGAACAAGTATTCCAGTGGTCGATGAAAACGTAGATGAAAAGAAAGCCGGGAAGCAAAAATACGAATTTGTACCTGGTGCAATCGTCTTTTTTAATATCCCAAAAGATTGCAAAGATCATGACAGTTACAAGGTATATATAATTACAGCAATGATCATTATTTTAATTACAGGTTGTCATGTCTTATATGCTACTTTATTACACTCTTTATTTCAGAAATTAAAGAGCAATCCAGGTGTACAGTACATTGACGTGGATGAATCGGCATCGAAAGTATTTATTCGATGCCTCGATTCTGCAAGTGCTTCTGAGATGACCAAAACTCTGGAGAATGAGGAAGCTGAAGTCCTATCTGGTATTGCCTTTTGTGCAAATTTGTTTCACTAATTTATTTAGAGCTATATGTCTTTAATAGTTGGGACCAACTTATAGGTCAGCTGGAAGAGGATTACTGGAAGAAATTATGGTGTGACCAGGAAGCAAGGTTAAATACGAAAAATAAAACGAAGAAACAGAAACGTGGCGTTGAAAAGGTACAGTCATATACATACGTATTTTCAACGAATGCATTTTTAATGACAATATTTTAATCTTTACGAAGGTGCTGGCAAAAGCGGAACGGGTCATTCAGCAAAGGAGTAAACATATTCGATTTGACGAATAAATTACTCCATTATACAGTGTTAATTTGCAAGATTATGAATAAAATCCACATATTGCCAATTGGTTGTTTCTTCCCCTATTCTTGGCAAACAAGAGGAAATTTCAGAAAATGATATTGCTATATAATAATTGTAGAATTAAATTGACGATTTTTCTGTTGGATTTTCATTTTGAAATTCATATATAGTTCATTATAAATGTTTATTAAATCATTTATTTGTTATACTTTTCCCACAGATTAAGACATCAATTGAAAAAGATAATGTCATAATATACTATTGTATACAATAATTAACAATTAAAGTTTTGTTGATATTTATCATTATTGATTTTAAATGCTGTCCATATTTCCTACTTAATTGCATTTGCTTTTTTAATTTTCCGTTGCCTACCATGTATTTTTTGTACAGATATTTTTGTTTAAATGCCAACATGTGTGAACAAAATCCCTCACTAGATGGCGCTAGCATGCGTGAATAGTGAATAGTACTGCAAGGTACCACAAGGATTACTATTATCTCGCCGATTGGCAACAGCGGTTGGCAAGAAACACGAACTCTTTCAACACGTGTTGCTTGTTTGTGTTTGAAGATTCCTTTTGTTTTGGTGCTAACGGGAAACTATTTGTGTAAGAGCAAACATCAAATTTTTAAGTTTTAATTGAACTGTTTTTGCCCCAGTATTTATTCCAATGTCTTGAAATAATATTTTTTATATACAGAACCCAAGACAACGAAATCGGTACGTATAGGCTTGGGTATATAAGAATAGGAAATGAGTAGGGGAGGATTCCGTGGAGGTGGAGGACGTGGAAGAGGTTTTGGTGGTGGTGGTGGACGTGGCGGTGGACGCGGCGGTGGACGTGGAAGAGGAGGAGGATTTGGATTTCGAGGAGACACTGGACCTCCAGAGGAAGTTATAGGTGATTTGAATATATTCTGAAATTCTAGGCCTTGGTTTAAATTTTTCAAATAATAGGATGTGTTGTATGGGCTTGATTGTTTGTTTTCCCCGCAGAATTTGGATATTTTACACACGCCTGTGAAGAAGATGCAGTGTGTAGAGCTACCTTACTGCAGCAAGTGCCTTACTTCAATGCACCAATATTTCTGGAGAACAAAAAGCAAATTGGCCAAGTTGATGAAATATTTGGAGCAATACAAGAATATGTATCCTTACTTGGAAACAATGTGTCACAAATTTAATGTAGTTTATAGTACAAATGAACATTTCTGGGTAAAATTTCCTTGACTTGCTTATAAAGTTAGTTTCTGTGAAACTCAAAGAAGAAATTAAGGCAACTTCCTTTCTACCGGATACAAAGGTCTGAGCCAAGTTCATATACATATATTTTGAAGGTACACTTCAGAACTGTGAGTGACTGTTTCTAATGTATTTCAGTTTTTCATCGATCCGGCTAAACTACTACCCATAGGTAGATTTCTACCTCAACCTGGTGGAGGATCGGGCCGTGGAAGAGGAGGTACATTTCACTTCGTGCGCCGTACTAGTCTTACACCATTACTTTCGTTGATCATCAAGGTTTGCTGTTTGTCTTCGTTTGTTTTTCAGGTCCTGGTGGCAGAGGAAGGGGAGGAGGAAGAGGTGGAGGTAGAGGAGGTGGAGGATTCGGCCGTGGTGGTCGAGGAGGAGGTGGAGGATTTCGTGGCGGCAGTGGCGGAGGAGGATTTCGTGGCGGTGGAGGAGGAAGAGGTGGAGGAGGTTATGGTGGTGGAGGTGGCAGAGGAGGAGGAGGGTATGGTGGTGGAGGAGGAGGAGGAGGAGGAGGAGGAGGATATCGTGGTGGAGGAAACTCTTTTAAACGCGCCAGGTATTAACAACTGCCATTGTGAGACCAAAAAAGATTTTGTACATTCATGTTACAAAATATTTCACTGTATATACCTTACAATAATAATTTGTATTTCCCACAAAAGTGGGATGTAATACGAAATTTATTCATTTCTTCGGTGACATCCACTAGTTACAAAATTACATATTTTTTCCGCGTGTTTATACAATAACTGGCAGAAGTGAAAACAACGGTATTAATAATCACATCTGTTCATTTTGTTCGCTGGACAAACATTTAATTACTAGTTTATCAATACGATCGCTTCCCTTCCTTCCAGTTTCCAACTTTGATATTCTGGACCCAAATTGAATGGCGCGCTTAGCCAAACGTGCCGTCCTGCGCAATCCCATGTTGTAAGCCATTAGACGAAGCAAAATCTTGTCTCCAATTCCTCTCGGTAACGCAAGGTTAACCTGAAAAATGTTACGATTAGTATATTGTTTCTGCGAGGAGAATTTTTATAGGTTACCTTTAGCCAAATGGGAAGACTGTTTAAATAGTTGACGACATTTTCATCAAGATATGGAAACCTTGCTTCCCTGCCATGATCAGAGATCACCCTTAATTTGAAAGAAATGATGAAATTAGTGAGTTGTAATAACCAATACAGGAGATTAGTTTTACCTGTCATCGCGACCGAGATTCCTGACAGAAATGCGATCCATGTCCATCTTCATTTCTTGCACGAGACCCTTCCATCCTTCTTTTACAAAGCGAACTTTGTGCCGAGAATAACCTCCTAACTGTTCATCGGCTCCCATTCCAGTCAAAACTACCTTAATGGAGTAAAATACACGTTAAAGTTCCCAAATACATTGGCCATGTGGAAAAATAACCCAGTTTGCGGTAATACGCATACCTTGGCGTAAGATTTGAATCTCTCAATTCCACCAACGCGCGACACTATTCCTTCACCTCTAGCTGCAAACCATAGCGATGATCCAATATCACCATCAAGAACTGTGTCCAGTGGATAAACGAGATCCCAGATATGTTCCTCACTAAAAACATAACATATCATTATTTATTGTGGTCTCCAACAAAATTTAAAATCATTGATACCATACTGTCAAAGTGGCAATTGTTGCACAATCACATTTTCACACGAGGAACTTGTGACATTTCTGATCTGCTCAATAGTTGACTACATTTTTTATAATATAATATTATTTCTCAATTGGGTATTATAATATGTGGATTTATATATTGTGGAATTGGCTGAATTAATTTTTTTTGCAATTTCAAAGATTTACAATTTATAAAATATAAGCGTACGTGAAAATAAAGCTGTTTGAAACATTACCACTTTTACAGTTATTGTTATACCATTCTTTTTCCACTTCATCTTTGGTTACATTAACCTGAAAAAGTAAATGAATATTGAGTAAACGATATTTTTAAAATTGCTTTTTCTTTTACGGTACACATTCATGATTGCGGATTCTGAAATTTTGCCCAAATTTTGGTGTCATCTTTTGGAATTCACCTCAACAAAATTCCATTTCCTATTCGGGTTGATGGCAGACAGTTCTTCCATCGCTTCAAACCCGCTTTTCCTATCAGGAACTTGGAAATTTTTAGATCTGTCTACCTTCGGTTGACATTGTTGGAACGCAACGTTGAATAGATCAATTGGGTCTTCTTGCGGTATGAACCTTTGATATGTTGCAAAACATAATTTCTTGTTTTATGATTCTGCATTTTATATAGCTACATGCATTTCATTTTTCACCTGTCTGCTAATACACAAAGTACTGTTGAGTCTAATCCTCCTGAAAAGAGAACAGCAACTTTTGCATGTTCACAGCACTGTACATTCCTCACAACTTTGCACTTTTTACACAATCTGGGAAGGTTCTGGACCCTTTTGCGCACCGCTTCACCGAGAATACTCATAAATATTGCAATTTCATGTAGAAATGCATCAATGTCACAAAGATGAGAAAACAATTCCCTATCTAACTTGTCAATATCCACTGCATGAACCAGTGGATAATAAGCGGTCAAGTCTTCTAAGGTTGGCTCGGAAAGATTCAGCGGATGGTTCACGGGGCTGGGTGCAAATTTGGTTGCGGACGTGATGACCTGGCAGTATTCTTGTCCCATGGTTTGATTGTCGCTTTGAATCTGATGCCCTGAGTTTAGTTTCCAGGCATATTTATCTATTATGAAGTGTTCATTGCATTTGTTCAGTTCAACGCAATATATCCCGTTCGTGATCTCGGTCCACTGACAAAGTAAATGTTAATTCAGTTATACAGGTATTATACAGTATTTTAACGTTATATGGGACCTTGTAACTTGCAGAAGCTGTGGTGGTACGAGTAGCAACAGAAGTTACTATAAAGTGGTCTTTGCGGTCAATGGGTAACTTCCATATTAAGCTGCGGCGGCCAAAAAAGTCCCTTCCAAACCACAATTTCTGGGATTTTTCCTGGAAAAAATAACTGATAATATATAAGGATATCTTTATTATCAACTTAAGCATGGTAGTTTCCAAATATTTTTAAAAGCCTTTTAATTAACATCGTAGCAGGAAAATATTTGTATTATATCCTCTAATATGTAATTGTCATGCATCCATTCTCCTAATTTAATTATACTCTCTGCCCCACATACAAACCTCCCAGTAAACTGCAGCCCAAGGTCCTTGAATACTGGAAAATGTCAATAATATTTCATCAGTATCATTGCAATTCTGCAGTTCCTTGAGCAGAACAAGTCCATCGTTTGCACCATCAGACACCTGAAAATTTTTCAATTAAATGTAGATTTCAGAAAAGTAATTGAGAAGTTTAAACATATGCATGGTTTAAATCATATAGACAATGATCATGTACAAAACCTGGATGCCGTCAAATATCTCCCCATTCCACAACAGGATATTTCCATGGCAATCTCGAATCGGTTGGGTCTGCGCATTTTCGCCACGCAAATGCAAAACGCTGCCACCGATTTCCAAGATTTTATCGCATTTACATTCGGAAATTTTCAGGTAACAATCCGGACCACGACGTAATAACTTGCTGTTTATGATGTGACTGACATTTTCGTCAACTTTTTCCCCTTTACAGGCTTCTAAAGTGAAGAAAATGCCGCACATTTTCCCACGAGAAACTGTTAGGCCTAACCGTATAGGCCTAATCAAGGTGATTCATTGTAGACTACAGGGTTGCCAAGCAGTGGAAATTACAGTAGGTACTATAGATATCGCTCTTGGTACTATTTGAATTTTTACTAAAAATAGGGGGAAAATTCCTGATGTAACGTCTAAACCATGAGATTAAACGTATTTAATGACATTAAATTATTGAGGATTTTCACAAGATTTCGATCTCAAATGTAACATGTAGCACAAGACTTCAGAGATGTGTATTTTAGTCAATCTCACAATATACTAGTTTTAAATATTAACCCACATTTTACTACTTAATTATTGATGAGAAATATTTATTTCAGATGACATTCATCACCATCGAATTGCTCAAGTATACTACTTTATATCAACATGTGACTACATTTTCAAAATTCTCCTCCATAGGGTAAGCTTGGACAAGGGGTAAGTGACCACTTCATTATCCATGTTCCCCACTGTATGGTTAATCAAGAAATACCAAGTTTTTAAGTTTTATGAATTTTATTGAGGCTGACAAAAACATTTTTCTATAATACCCATGATCGTACGCTACATTCAAGTGCATTAGCCATGATATTCTCTTTTACAGCAGCTTGCAATCATGCAAACGAGGTTTACCGCTGCTACACAACAGTTTTCAAATACAAATTATTAGCTACAGTGTTCAGTAAGGGTCTAGTAGCTGCACTGTTGCGGCGCATTAAGATTCCAGTTCCAAACCAAGACCGAGCTTATGACCTCCTTGATTGAAATTCTTGCAGTCCACCAAGGTAGACAAAGTCAGTGTAATACCTGCAAGGAAACAACATGTTTAATTTACATATAATGCGTTATAACTGAAAATGCACCGCTGCGCTTCACGAACCGTCGCGGAGCTTCTGCGTGTATCCGAGTCCAACCTGAGTCGAGTTGTTCACCTTAGCCTGAAAATAATAGAGCAAATGGAAGCAATGACGTACAATGTTGTTGTTTTTTTTTAAAATGGGATTTCAACTTACGTTGAAGTACGCGTCGTTTTCCAGCTTGTACTTGCAGCCCAATGCGAAACGGGTTACGTTGCTTCCAGCTGTCCACGACAACTGCACTCCGGTCTCCAAACGAGAATCCACTTTTTGGTAGATGGAACCTCCAAACTCTTGGCCATCATTTCTGTTAAATAAGTAACAAATTTGGGACAATAATGAGTACCGGTAAGTAATGCAAGTGCTTTTCAAATTAGCACTACATTTTCTTACACGTTAGTGTGAAGCACGAAGTCGTTGGCGGCAAAACCAACCGCGAAGTTGCTCTTGGTTAGCTTGGATTGTGCGGTGTCAAAAGACAGCTGGTAGCCGGCCAACCATCCATTGTATGCAAGAACGCCGGCACCGTGTAACACGGGTGCGGCGATGTCCAGGTCCACGTCTGCGTTCAGGTGAAGGTAGTCCATTTTGTAAGCGGACCTCAGACGTCCGGTTTTCTTCCTTTAAAAAGGTATCACAGTCCAATTTAATATGTTCAAACACTTGAAAACTTAGTAAAAAGTTACCCAGTTTGAGGTGAAAAGGAAGTATCTAGTGATAGTTTCAATCCTTTCAATATCTGATCTTCAACGCTGAGTTCCGTGGACAATAAGTTGTCCGTATTCCACTTTTCGGTTAACGTAAGACCTGTTTATAGAAAACACAAATTACAGAACTATGTTTGGATTTTATATTTTAATTCAATATTGGTCCTTTTTAAAAGTTTGGTTACATACCATATTCCTTGACTTTGTACTTGCTTTCAAGGTTTCCTACCACTTTCCCAGTATCTTGATTGGAAGTACCATTGACGTTGAATTCAACTCCTGATGGAGTCTTGGTCTTGCATTCCAATTTCACAAGACCGAAATCTAAAAACAATGGAATATTATATTAGGTGCATACATACAGTACATAAAAATAACATGAACTATAATTGGTTGATGTGAACCGTGAAAACTTACGGTATCCTTTGCCAAATATGTCTCTGGCATTTTTGCCAAGATCAGCGTAGCTTGCTGGTGGTGAAGGCATATCTATAAAAAATCAACGTTTTTATTATTGACATTATATTTATTTGTTTTGTGCATTTTTTTTAAATGATTGATATTTTTTTTACAAGTTATGATATATTTTGTAACATTTTGAATAAGTTCCCTCAAAAGTAGTAGGAAAATATTTAAAGGAGAACTGACAGGGTCTCGAAGCATACCCTGAAAAGGTTCACAGGTTACTGATACAAGGCCAAAAAACGATTGGCGGGAATGAAAAATTGATTAAAACTAGTAAAAAGAAGTTACGACTGGTTAAAGATGTGACGCTGTGGTGTCACAGAAGTGCGACGTCATGGCGCTGGCGTCATAATGTCCTGTGACGATCGGTCTCATTGGCTGGCGCACACGCGCCAGCCAATGAGACCGACCGTCGATAATTTCATCGAGTGGCGTAGCCGTGTCAGCCAATGAGCGTGCGCAAAGAGGATCCCTAATTAGAGTCCCGATTTCACGAAACTTAAATTACCAATTTATATAAAAATAACGAAACGAAGAACAAAATAGGGGGAAAAAAACATGATAATTCTGTAATTTAGTTGACTGCTACATGGAAAATTTTTCGAATCATTTGGTTTTCAAAAGTTTACCCTGTCAGTTTACCTTTAATTTTTAAAGCATCTAACATGTATACATGCCCCTATAGGGCAGTATTGAACCTTGGATTGAACACATATTGCTTTATTTTTATTGAAAATCTGTGATGACACACAGAAGTGTATTTTATTGTAGTACATCTTTTTGGAACTTACAAAGGTTATGTATAATTGTTTATAAGTTTATAAGCGTTCATCATAAGGTTCATCTAAAATGTGGGGCACGTTTGACTATTTTATTTGCAACGATGTAGATCGATATTCGTATCGAAATGAATATATGTTAGAAATTAGGCAGAAATATATTAGGTACGGTCAAAAATAATTATTTTTCCAAGGGAATTATCTTTTTAAATTAACATTAATTTATTAAAAGAGAAATAAAAATATTACAAAAAATAAATTGCGACAATTTTTCTCTCCATTTCCACCAACGCCCATATTTTTGTCACACACGTAAAATGTCTCACTATTGTTCGAATCGATCGCAATAGTAGCAACAGTACGAGAAATATTGCATCACGTTTGAGATTTAAAGGCGCAAGGGAATTTCTGGCACTCGACCAACCCTTGGTCAATAATGTCGGACGCCATGCTATTACAGTACATCGAACGAAACGGTTCAATTTCCATATTTACTATGCAAACAAGGTTGGTCGAATTCTATTATTATTGATTAGAAATCGATTATTGGTCTTTGACCCAGAATAAAGGGGTCACTTACTCAATCGAGGTGGATGGCAAAGGTTTCTACCGGTGGAGAAAGTTCAGTCTGGTCTCGAGAGCCGGTTGGCGTTGGAAAGAGATTCTTGAAAGAATAAAACTGCGTAGGAGGGGAGTGTAATACGCAATCAGCGCCATCTACTTGTCAGCGTTCAAAACTCGAAATTATTTTCTCGTTCTATTCACAGGACAGTAACCCCATAATTTATTATCGTAGTAAAGAAGAGCATTACATTTGATGGTTTTCACTTTTCAGCAGTATTATAACATTAACATTTTTGTGTCACTGTTTCTTTAAAATCCACATAGTACGTGCATTGATTTAATTATGTTATAAATTAGTTTTTTAATGAAAATGTGAGGAAATGCCTCCTTGTTGACCACAGCACTCCCCTTCTATGTCTACAACGGTGTCTCCAGCCTGAAGGACATATGCTGTACCCATCTTCAT
>JAQIWR010000348.1:0-22532 GCA_034695945.1 Glomeris hexasticha
GGTCCTGTGACGTCACAAAGTATTCATTCCAGATGTAAAGCAACCCCACCGAACCAGCCAATCACGATTTTTTGCCAGCTACCCTTGCAAGATAGTATACAGTATAATTTTATCAAATTAACATGTATTTTCAAAAATGTTCGCGTACAATTACACTGCTCACATTCCCTATGTAATTACGTTAACCGCCATTACGCCAGTCTTAGCTGACTGGAGTAATGGCGGCCGTTGAATTCACATTGAGAGTTGTAGTTTTTTTCCTCGCAATTCACCTGTTCCCTCATTTTGTGACATGGACATGGGTGGGACATGTGTGATAGATAGTGAGGGAGGGGAATGATGGGTTTAAATAGGAATTGGAAGAAAGGTGCATGGGGGTGATTTTGAACATGATTTCCACGAGGATCTCTGGATGAGAGTTCGTTGAAAAGGTGCTATATAGAAGAAGTTGCACTTGGATAAAAATAGTTTTGTTGGAGAAGATGTGTGTACTTGGGCGGGCGCCTGGCATCTTACTTCTTGCCTTTTGCTTCTTGGGAAAGACGAAAACGGACGCTGATGACGTCACACGTACACCAAGAAGCGCATTTCGCAATGTGAACTGTTGTGTGCCTGGTTGGTTGGCTGCGATCGTTGGCCACACAACCAGCCAGAGCTATAGCAGAGGCACCGCAAGAGCTTCCTTGCTTGCACTTGTGTGTTCGTAAACCTTCTCGGTCACGTCCACACACCTATTATTTATATATATCGATACGCAGATGATGATGGCCATGTCCAGCAGCACAAGCAGCTATAGCTTTGATGGTTGAGACATCATGAAACGAAGGGTGGATACGATGGTTCCTTTCGGCCTTCGAGCCCAAGACCACCCACCACCCCCTCAACCTCCACCTCCACATCCACCGTGGTCACCTTCTCACCATCGCCTCTTGGACATTGGGTCCTCGAGCAGCTTTGTTGGCATGGACATCTCAACACCTTCTGTACCCTCTTCATCCTCCTCCTCCTCATCCTCCAGACTTCTCCACCACTCCTTGATGTCGGACTTCTCCACTTCGCAGACCTCGTAAGTTTCAAGGGCAACATTCCCTCCACTTCAATGTAGTCTTATTTGTGCTAATCCACAGATTTCAGTTATGCAGAAATTCTGCATTTTTTCATTAATTATTGGATTTTATAGGTTAATTGTCACAACATTAACACGGATTTCAAACGAATGTGGTCTCAATAATGATGTTTAAATGATTGAAAATTGACTTTAGGGTGTTTGGTTTGAAACAAATTAGTCATACTAATTGCGCCAATGGGAGTTAAGGTTGTTTTTCTGAAAACACCAAAGGTAATTCAACTATGTATCTGCAAATTTCGTTTTACTTGTCATTTAATTCTAAGCACAAAACGTATAGAAATTGTAATATGTTGTCAATAGGTGGCGCTGTAGTGTAAGCACTTTGTGCACGCTCCATACACATGTTCGCAATTAACAAGTGTGGTTTGAATGCCTGCAGATCTTCGTCTTCATCCTTTGGATACTCTCAAAAGAACTTCCACATCTCTGATGGAACACTGTACAGCATCCTGTCACCGTTCCAATCGCGAAGGTCAACATCCAGACCATCGTTCCTGCGAGGTCACGCGACAATCACAAGCACCACCCCGACACCTAAAGGAGGAGGAGCAGGATCAGGAGGAGGAGGAGGAGGAGGATGTAACCCATCATGCCGTAAATCCAAACTAAAGTTCCACAACCAGGAGGTGCCACCATCGTACCGTGACCGTGCCAAGAAACCTCCTTTACCCACCAACGCGGCAACCGGAATCCCCCCGTTACGTACCACTACCCACTTCGACGTGCTGGACACTCACACTGGATTATTCGACGACAGACCATCACCACCCGTGTCCCTTTCAGCATCATCTTCATCTGTTCCAGGTGCTGGAGGATGTCCACTGGGAAGCTGCAGCAGCACATCTTCTAACTCTTCGTGGTTCGAGTCCGTGTTCCGCGAAGAAGATTGCCCAACGGTTTCGTCCAGTGCTTCCAGGGATAAGTACGAAGACGACGAGGTTGTGGTGGTGGATAGTGAAGGTAGTGCCATGGACCTTTCATCATCTTCCAGCATTGGAATAGGACACCGTGGAAAATCCTTCTACTCGAGGCAGTCGAGTTCCGAATCGGAGAGTTACTCGCTGTCATCGATGCGCAGCTTCAAAAGGGATCTCTTCACTGCTGCTGCTTCTGGAAGTACAAATTTCCCAGAAGCTGATGAAGATGACGACGACGATGACGACGACACCCCTCTAAATCTGTGTCTGGCAGATCTGAGGAGGGCCAGGCCGTCGATGACCGAGACGCTGTCACCGGCAGCGATGCACCACATCAAGAGGGAACTCTACTTCGATGATGAGGAGGATACCTCTGATGATGACAGTGACGATGATGATGGTTCCTTCAGTGGTGGTCCCATCCCCCAGAACAGCAGACGTTTCAGTGTTCCTGACCTTCTACTCAGCGACTCGTTCCTAGATGTTCGGCACAGATTCCGCGACTCGCATTCACCATCGATGGACAGCAGCGTGTCCGAGTCGAGCAGGACCCTCGATGACCAACGTCCTCCTCAAGGAACAACGAGAGCGAAACGACACCATGACACTTGTCCACCAACACCACCTCAGGTGCCTTCTTCGAAGAACGACTCCGCCGTGCAAGAGGTTCAGCAGCATCCAACGTTCCGTTCGTACAGTCAAGGTAGTGTTCCACCTGATGACGATGACGACGATGGAAAACCATGTCTCAAGTCACCAAGGATCTCGGAGATGTTGCAGAACATGACGCTGCTCGATTGCAGGACGCACCTGGAGCGTTACGCGGCAATAAGGCAACGGCTGATGGCCACGCATCCCGAGATGTTCCTGGCTCAGTGTCCTTCTCAGCATCTCGAGGACCTTGACAGTGCCAAAACAACCACTGTTGCCAACGCTTGCTGGTCCGATGTCCCTTTAATACCCACAGTTGATTTTGAGAAACAAGTTACGGAGAAACAACCGATACCTATCGCTACCACGCGTTCTGCGGAGTCTATCCCTCCTGTCAACCCTACAGTGCCTTATTGCCCGGTGACTGTTATAACAACTGTACCAGTGGAAAAGGAACAGGTGTCTTGTTCAGCAACATCATCAACAAGATCAAAGGAACAGAAGAATGACAACGATCAAGCACTTCCTTTCCTCAGGACCCGGCATAGAGTTGTTTCCCCGGCAGGTGGAGTTAGTAAGTCAACCCCTGTTGGAGGGAAAAGCCATCCGGTGAGACCTCGTAGGCCACCACCATCACCAACCTTATCCGAAAGGTCATCGAGGAGCCCTTACACCAACAACGACATCAGCATCTGCAAGTTCAAGCTGATCAAGGGTTCACAGCCGGGTCTCGAAGAAAAGAAAAGCGTCTTTGTGCCTGTTCCAAGGAGTAGTAGCGATCGTGGTGTGTATCCTGGTGGTAGGGTGAACGAAGGTGCATCGACTTCTACTTCTACTTCAAACTCGTCGTCTTCGCTGTTGCATCAAATGCCGTCCACGTCCGGTTGCTCACCGCAAGCTTCCGGATCGGGCATTTCGCCGGCAGCAGATTCTTTTAGGACCTTCAAGATACACGTGGGTTCGCAGGAAGATATGGGTAGGAAGTTAGCAACTGGTGGCAGCAAACGTCTTAGGAGACGTTCCAGGAAGGCTCTTGTTCGGGAGAAGCTAGAAGCAACTTTCCGGGAACAGGGTTTCCTAATAAAGACGCAGCAAGTGTCTTCGGCAGAAGGTGCTGTCTACTGTAAGTTCCGACAACTAAGGAAGTTTACTAGATACCTGTACAAGAGCTGGAGGGATTACCTTCCCAAAGATCTGGATGAATTGAACGAGTCCAGTGGGTTGGCGAGGAATCAGAGTTTCTAGTCCGAAAGCAATTTTAAGGGGAAAATAAAGCTTGCAGTTACATTCCTCTTGCAAGCTCGTTTTAAAACTCATTTTCTATAATGATATTAACTGTTGAAGTACTTTTGATATTACATTTTGTTGGAAAGTCAATTGAATTTAACTTCATTTTCCTCGCAGTCTACGCTAGCGTTAAGTTCCTGTCGAATTGTGGTCCAGTACTTCGACTGATTGTGATAATGTATCCAGGAATTTTGTCTCTAAAATGAGCAGTAATGTCAGTTTTATGGTAAAGTAAATGATGCTTACATGAGAAATGATAACAAGAGAAATGTTTCCCCTTAAAATACATCGATCTAGTCATCGCGTGCTTTGTCGTCATTGTTCTCCGTTTGTTCTTGTTTTATTTCATGTTAATTTTTTGCAATACTCCTAATAGGAGGACAACAAACGTGGAATCAAGAGGCTATTGTATATCAGTTCATTGTTTTGTGGTTGGCATAATAATTTACAGTTAAAAATAATTGCCGGTTTGAATAGTTGTCGCGCGCGTGCTTAGCATGTTTATATAAGTAAGTATATAGTACTGTACTTGCAAGAGATGTACGTATTCAGGTTCCTCATATTTTACACGCTGTATAAGAAAGGATGTTGAAATATAGTTGTTACTTGGTCCAAGTTTGCAAGCTTGCAGCATTTCCTATTGGTCGAACGTAATCGCAGCCGAAACATTGCGCGACAAAATATAGTACCTGGCATTTTCTTGGGTTAGGTATACATAATTATAAAAGCAAAAAAACAGTGTTTTGAGCATTTGGGAGACCTTGTAATTATTTTAAATTTATGGCATACTGAAATTTATCTTGTAAAAAGCAAATGTTTCATGTTATGCAAGGGTTGCAATTATAAGGCGCTTTCACTAACAGATTTGCTGGACTTCTTTCTGTCCCCATCCGCAGGTAAATTGCTGCAATCTTTGGGCTTGTGTTGAGTATACAGGGTGATTCACAACTGCGGTGCAGTACTAATAACTATTTAATTTCGTAATGTTTTCCATAGACAAGTATGCCAACATGATCTACGATTTGTGGGACACATGTTCATCTATGTTTCCATGACTTTCGAATGTTCCAAAAGGGATTTCGAAAAACCAACATTTTTATTATTTAAGATGGAGGGGTAGTTTAAATTTGAGAAGTGACAAGGACAGCCAGCTGATTCCAAATCAGTCAAGACATTCAGAATTAGTCAAAACGGAAACGAGTTATGAGGGTTCGAATAATTAGCGCGCACCATAATTGTTTGCTGCTCAACAATGCTTCGCTGCATTGCAGGGCAGGGAGCAGAACATAGGACTACTTACGGTGTACAATGTTTAATACGTACAAAGAAATTCAACTTAAAACAGACTGGTAATAGTCAGAAATCCAGGAAAACATGAAACATGCTGTATGGAAATAAATAATAAAGCTGATATTATGTTGAAAAATTAATACATCCAATGAAAATAAACGAAACAATGAAGATCTTCAGCTCAGTTTGGCATTTAGTCAAATAAAAATGTCATGCACTGCAATTTCGTTACAAATGTTCAAAATGTCCACCGTTAACAGATTGACACGCCTCAGTAATCCGCAGCTCTGTCTCATACATACGAGCTTTGATGTAGCACCACAAAAAGTAATCTAAAAGACTGAGGTCTGGAGAACGAGGTGGCCATTGGAACTGGACCACCACGTCCTATCCATCTGTGATTAAAGTTTTCTTTCAGCCATGTGCGCAATGCAATTCCATAATATGGTAAAACACCATCATGTTGATACCACAATCTGGGAAGGCTATTTAATGGAATGTTTCCATACATGATGGCAGACACACGAGTCTGCAGCATATTCAAATCCCGTAAGAACCTATGTTCTGCTCCTCGCGCTGCAATGCAGCAAAGCATTGTTGCGCAGCAAACAATTATGGTGCGCGCTAATTATTCGAACACTCATAACTCGTTTCGGTTTTGACTAATTATGAATGTCTTGACTGATTTGGAATCAGCTGGCTGTTCTTGTCATTTCTCCAATTTGGACTACCCCTCTATCTTCAATATTAAAAAATTTGGTTTTTCGAAATCCAATTTGGGACGTTCGAAAGTCATGGAAACACAGATGGGCATGTGCCCTACGAATCGTCGATTATGTTGGAATACTTGTTTATGTAAAATATTACGAAATTAAATAGTTATTGGCTCTGCACCGCAGTTGTGAATCACCCTGTATATTGCATCCTTTGAGATTTGTCTGCTGTCTATTTGACTACATATACGTACTTGATAACATATGGCAGCTGTGTATTTTATTTGTGTTGCATAATGTCTAAGAATTTTAAGAATATGTTCATATACATTTAAAAAAGAAAAATGGAGCTTTCAAATGTATTTTCCATCTCATTTCCAAATCGCACTCATACATGTGCATTGCAGATCTGATTTGTACCAATGACCAACTACATGTAAGATTGCATATAAGTTGCATACAAAATCAGGAAAAAATTTCTACATTATATAGCACATTGGTTACTTTTAATGGGCAGTTCTCTGTGAAATTATTTTAATTTGTGTATGCAAGATAATACTAGTCTTAAAATAATTATATTGCTGAAAATTACTTGATTTTATGGACTATTTTACATAATATAATATTCTAGGCATAATTGTAATATCATCCAAGTATAATTAATAATTAGAAATAATATCATTGGCCAATGGTGAAAGATCTCTGATCTGATCTGCATAGTACGTACTGTTGAATAATATTGTTTCGTTTGTATAAGTTGCTAAATATATGATAGTAGCATGTGATTTTGAAACAGGGAGTAGATGTCCCTATATTATGTGTGTTTTTGGGCTGGATCCATTGTAGATTACAGATCTCTTAATCGATGAACATTGGACACCGCGACTGGCCGGGCGCCATTTTGAATTGAGATTTTTAAAAATACTTAATTGCTGCTCTATCAAAATGTAATTATAGTTGTATAGCAATGTAAGATATTATTTTGGTATTGAATGAAGATAAAGAAATGAACTGTTGTTTATTACCAGACATATGTACAAGTTATAATTCGGTGGATTCGCATCTGGAAGAGAATTCAAAGAATGATGTGAGTTTCTTGGCCGAGAAACTTTTATCGTTGCAACCTTTTTGGGTTTTGGCAATTTTCGCCTACGTAAAAGCCAACAAATGCTCGTTGGATGGATATTGCATCTATACATAGATAGTATTGGTGGGAACCCAGTGGGGAAAGTGGCAAAACCCAGTGTTTCTCGACCCTGAATCTTGGCAAAAGCCCACGTATGTCAGATTCTGTGCTTTTTTTTTCAGAACAGTAACTTTATTTAGGGTATGTACATGTTGCATTTTCTTCCATTGCAAGTGAAGTGAGAGAGAAAGCAAAGGTGGTCAAAAATAAACGGGCACAAAAACTTTAGGGCATCACTCGTTCAACGCTAAGCGAAGACTCGCAAGACTAACATTGCCGTTGACAGTTGCACGTAACTTTGGGAAAACATGCACCATACTCCTCTATGTCTTACTTATATACTCGTCGCCAGTAGCAAGTTGCTATTTTATTTTCTGGAAGTTAGCCCATTTCATGTGCATGAGAGCTAGCTGAAAGAAATCCTTTAGCCCACAAGATCCGGGATGTATTTCTCAGAAACGGTCAACACAGATAAACTGACGAATGTCTTTCCACAGGGCTATTTCGAGATTTGTGTACACCTTTTTGCACAAAAAAGTATGCCTGTTTTTTACCAATAGAAATGTTACTTAAATTGAGAAAGAGTTGGAAGCTGGTTGCAGTTATATACGCCACGACTTGCATGGTAAAGTGCTGTGAGTGGAATAAACCATTCGCACACGTGTCATGCAGTTCATTAATACATATTAGGATCAATATTCTAACCATGCAGAAAATTCAATCTCAACTGACGATTTAAGCGGAGTTTTTAACATGCAAGTCTATGGAAACTGTAATTTAAATTGTGACGAATTATCCAGGTGTCTAATTAACGAGGTTTGACTGTAATTTCACTTGGAATTAATCTCTTGTGTAATACTATCATGAAATTATTCAAGTTACAAATTGCTTTAAAACTTAAATACATCAAAACTAACAAAAATTCAGCTCAGGTGTACATAAAATATATGTACAGCATTTTCTAATAAGGAAACCTTTCTGGGTTAAGTTCTTGTCAACAGTTGTGTAACCCTCAAATGGGATGTAGTATTTTCAAGAGGTATTTTCCAGTCTTAAAGGGACAGTGGAGTCATCAAACATTTTTTAATATGTTATTCAGAGTGATAAACTATAGAGAATGGCTATTTGGTATGTTCACCAATTCTCAATGGTTAACCTTCGAGACGGATTTGTCGATGGAACTCTTTCTTTGCGCAGATTGACGGCCAAATTACCCATGGGGGTTGAGATATAGAACGTAACGCCTACGATCGAGCGGGCGAAACGACCGTTACGACGGCATCTGGCTGTCACCGTCAATTGGCTGCTCCCCTCCGCAAAAACGGGTGGAAATTTTTTTGTCCAAAGCTTGGCCAGCCGATGTTGCGAACGGGGGAATGCGTGCGCTACCGAGCACAGCCCTGGCCGATGTAAACCATTGCGAATTGGTTAACATACCGAATTGCCATTCTCTATAGTTTATCACTCTGAATAACATATAAAAAAAATTTTCTTTGACTTCACTGTCCCTTTAAGTAAAGGCTTATAAATTTATAAGGGTGAATGCTTGTATGACCCCTGGTAATTCAATAATTAACTATAGGCAAAATAATCGATTAGGGTATGGAAATATGAGAGAATGAATAAAATACCAATGCCATAACAATGATGTCCACTTTTTATTGGAAAAGTGCTGTACAATGGCAAATGGTGTGCATGGATAAATTTTACATAGGAGTGCTTGTATCCGATTGAGGAAGACATAAGTTATAAAATGAAGAATTTAAGAAATCACAAAGCGGTTTCCATTGGACCCATCCTTTGGTTTGTAGAAACTGAGCACTGCAAAGTTTACCACGGTAATGAGGATCCTGAAAAACGGGGAAAAAATGCCAGATATTTTATTTTTAACTCATAATTACTAGTAAAACAGTGCTATGGAAACTAACAACAATTAGGAGATATGTATTCACAGACGTCTGGCAAATGCCAACTACTCCTTTTGATGATGCATCTTGATCACCACCTTTAAAAATAACTTCCCGCAATTAAATATTTCATTAAACAGTGTATTTTTAATATTATATACCCATCATAACAGGTGATCTTTTTGTCTTGAAGTGTTCAAATAGTTGGTCAACATGTTGTGCCAATTCATCACCCCTTGTAACATGAACAATCTTGCACGGAGTCTAACAATTAATTTTGGAACAGGAATGAATTATAAGTTATAATCTAAATTAAACATTTATATTTGGTAGTATATATGTAAACAACATGTTCGTTTCATTAAAAATAGATTTACATTGTACAGATGGTCGATACAAAGACAGACTTCAACACTGCCAATCCAATCCCTGGAACCGATGAATCTTTGTCCTTTATCTCCAATTTCCACTAATATTTTCTGGATTTCTAGCAATGATGGTACAGGCAAGTGAAATTTCCTTTCTGTCTGTAGTTCACTGTGATTTAGATTAAACCATGAACACATGGTTTGTAGGGTGCGATATCCACATCCCCAACCCTAAAACATTGAGTAAGAAATTATACTGATGCACTAGACATGTTCATAAAGCACTGCCTTGAAAAAGTTCCAAGTGCAAACTTTTGATTTGTGTGGTACGTAATAATATATAGGCCTATATACTTATTTGATTTGGATCAATTTATAATTATTTTTAGGCATAACTTGGTATAACCTTGGACTAATTGCATGATGTATAACAGACAACTTTAATTTCTTATGAAAACATTTTTATGCAGTGCACTTTCAAGAATTTTTTTGTGTCAAATTTAACCTGGTCATTAATATTGTCACAGCAGTAGTGGTAATATTGATAAGTCCCATTTGTAGTCTCCAAACGTATCATGTGACCATCGGGGGGCTGAAGACCTTCATGGACATTAGTAAGAAGCTCGTACTTTGCCATTGCTGGTATTGGTATAGATAATAGCTCGAATATAGGCTGATTAAAATGACAAACAGGCAAAATAATTAGCACATATAACAGATGGTATTGATGCGATTAGCGATAAAGGGTTTGCTGTTTACACAAATTGTATGCATGCAGTTAATGCAAGTTTCTTTTGTGTCCAAAATTTAAACACGTTTCATGTATTTAGGGTTTTTAAAAAATAGAGATTCTTGTATATAAATGGAAACTGGAGGTTTTGTAATTAAAATTACACTCAAACTGTAACTAAAATTAAAAAAGAAAACCATTATTAAGTAGTACATGCAGTAAATGTTGCAACAAAATGTGGACATTAGAAAAAAAGTTATTTTTTAAGGGGATAATTAAGTTAGGAGGTACCCCTTATATAAATTCCGAAATGAGATCGAACATTATAAAATAATATTCCTGCTTCGTAAATGTGTTAAATTTTATAAGAAAAATATATTTTGTACATATATAAAATACATTGGAAATACATTGCCTAGGATATTTATAACTTTGTACTAAAAAAAGCAAGCACGAACTTATACTCACTCCAAGGGCTTTTTTGGCGGGAAATTGAATGAAATTGCAGCCACGTGATTATAGGGCTTTGACCGGTTGTCACGTGACTATTTTAGATGTCAACAGTTTGAAACGCAATCTTGTCAGTGCCGCTTTAGTACTATTTTGATATTTGATTAGTCGCATCCGCTGCTTGGTATGTTTGTTACCCTAATAAATACACTGGCAGAAAGATATTCTTCAAGCACATTTATTACGGAAATTAATGCGAAATGACGACATCCACAATCCGTTGCAACCGCAACCGCTACCGCCAATTCTAAATTCGATTTCGCAACCGTCATCATACAAATTATTATTAACCAGTCGCAATACAAAATAACTATTCTGTACAACTTTTATCATAATAATTTCAATTAAACATTAAACTGCTTTCCCTCACGGCGAGGCTATTTGCCGTCGATACTGTATCGTATCGAAATAAGTATCGATATTGTACCGTCCCGACCGTCCGCGCGACGTACCGGTACGAATTTTGCAATACCGGTATTGCAATGAGTCATGTCACGTGACTGGCGCCAAATGGCGCGTTTTCCGGCGTTTTCGCGGCAGTGACGAAGTCGCGACGCGTCGGTTTCAACGGTTCTTCGCAAGTAGTTTCCTGACATTTTAGGTAATTGTGCAGCGATATGTACGGTCGAAATTAACGAACGATCGAGATGCAATGCATCATTTTGTGTAATTGTACGTGAATTTACGGTTTTTAGGGCCGGAAATTGCGATGCGATGTCTGCTGATGCCAGTTTCAGTTTGAAGGTGTTGACTAGGACTGCGCTCGCTCCTGTACTTCGATTTGAATCCGTCGAAAACGTTCAAAAATCGACAGCAACCAGTTCCAACTTGTGCGATGGACTAATTGAAAACGCCGCTGAGAACTTCAACCTTTACAAATATAACCAAGTGATCGATATTTCTCCGAAAAATGGCGGTTGCAGTTCGAATTCTCCTGGTAAAAAATGTGCAAAATCTGCGATTGAATCATAGACTGAATATGATCATGATATGATTGAATCGCGTGGTTTATGCTTGGGTTTATGAATGTGTTCAGCCAGATTTCATTTGGAGTTTTGCATAAATTATTACAATTATTTAGCTTTACCAAGAGTGGTATTTTCCATATTTCGATGCATCACAAGAGGGAAAGTTTTTGCACAATTGTGCGCAATTTTTGGAGCACAAAATATCAATGTCGATTTTTACAGAGTACTTGTAATATATTTATCACAAATTTGTAGCAAATTATAACAAAAACAAAATCACTATTATGCAAAAGTTAATTATTTTTTTGCCTAGAAATCTGTGTTGAAAGTGTTGTGTAATTTCACATGTAGTATATTAAATAGTTGCATTTATTTCTCTGAATTACATAGGAAAAAGTAAAAGAGACTGTAGTTCACCAACGACTCCCAGGAAACTGATCCCCATCAGAGAACCTCTGACCCCAACAACAAATTTAAAATTGTTAACTCGATTAGCAACAGGGGGAAAAGAAAATGGCGACGAAATCAATCAAAATAGTGCCAATCCGAAGACAAGACGCAAGGATAAGTCCTTGGGAATCCTTTGCGATAGGTATGCATAGACATTTGTTTAAAACATTTGTAATCTCGTAAACCTTTCCATAATAACAACTTGTTTTAAATTGGTACAGATTTGTAAGCAAGTATCCTGAAGTCCCATCAACTAATGAAGAAATTATAATCAGCCTTGATGCGATAGCGAAAGATTTGCGTAAGGCGTTTTTGTTACCGAGTTTGGGAAAATAGTAGCTTATTAATGAAGTGTGACGTTGTTATTTTTGGGATGCAGAAGTAGAAAGGAGAAGAATGTATGACATTGTGAATGTTTTGGAAAGCGTTGAATTCATGGTGAGGATAGCGAAAAACCGCTACACGTGGCAAGGCAGGTCCAAACTTAATTCCACGTTAGCCAAACTTAAGGTAATTCTGAAATTGTTTGCTCATGTTGCCAGTGGTTTGCAATGAAACATTTTTTTTCCATTCTAGGCCATAGCTGAAAGTGAAAATATTGCAAAGCAGTTGCAACATTTCAGGTGCATCGAGGCGCTTAATTTGCCAGAAAGTAGCAGATCCATCGCGCACGGTGGTCAACCGATGATTATGACTCCAAGTCACGGTGAAAAGAACCAAAGTATGACAATGAGACCTCACTTTACCTGAAATAAATAATTCAAACTTACCTGTTCTGTATTTTGTTTAAATTGTAGCAGCTTCGAGAAAAGAGAAATCGCTGTCGGTGATGAGCCAGACATTTCTAATGTTGTTCTTGGTCTCGGAGGCAAGTGTTTAAAATACAATTAACAATTGGAAGTAAATAATAATTGTATGTATGGATTTGTGCGAATATAGCCCAAAATTGTCAGTTTGGATCTGGCCGCCAAAATGCTCATTGGGGATACTGATGTGATTGAAAAGAAAGACATTCAATATAAAAGTAAGTTGTTTGTGTTTGTATTATGAGGCACACAGTAACGGTGTATTTAAGTAATAATATTTAATAAATAGCTAAAGTACGGCGACTTTACGATATTGCCAACATTTTAACAAGTTTGAAACTTGTTGAGAAAATTAACATGTTTGGACATAACAAGAAGCCGGCATTTAAATACACGGGTCCGGATATAGATGACAGTATTAAAGGTACGTGTTGTACAATGTTGGGAAAATTTAAAGTGTAATTTGGCTGTACGAACTATATTATTGCAGTTTCCTCGTTTCATTGCAGAAGAACCACTAGGGACAAAACCAGAAGGCAAGTCAAAATATTTCAAATGATGAAACGTGAAATTTGAGTTAATTAATTTGTCACTTGCAGGACCTCGCGGTACCTTGACCGCAGTTAAACGGCCTATTCCTAGACCAAAAACAAACGCAGGTTTGTATATATGTGGAAAATGTATAGAATGAATGCAGTTAAATGTAAAATTTGGGTTTTGATTTATATAGATAGTAAGAGGGTGAAAATGCCGAGAGCCGCGAGTGAAAATAACATTACGCAAAGAAAAGGCAAAGTTGGGAATTCGGTTATTCGTCATTCGTCGTTTCAAGAAATTTGTGAAGTTGCCGCGAAGGAAAGAGAAAAGTTGTACGCTACAGAGCAAGGCAGGGACAGCAATATTATGAATGGTAAATAATATATGGATGCAAACAACGAAGGTGTGTTTTTATATAGGATGTATTTTTTCTACCTGTATAGGAAAATCAGCTGCGGCTCCATTGACCGAGTTGAAACTGACTACTAATTCAGGTTATTATTTCACGTAATCCATTCATGAACATCCACATATTGATGAAATTCATCTGGAATTTTTACAGACATATCTAACTTAGGGCAGTGTGTTGATGGAAGTGCCATCATTGCGTTTGGGGGACAAACGTTTCGTATCTTTGCGCTTAAACCTCTTGCGGCGAGACCCGCAACCGTTCAACAGAACGTATCCGGAATGATGAAAGTAAGTATTTGTTCATATTAATACTAATTAAGCAGTTATGCATTTAATGTAAAATATGGTGTTCTTCACAGGTGCCTGTTGTGATCCAGTTGACTTCTCAAGGACCCAGCGTAAACAGTAAACCAATCGGTGACGTTTCAGCGTCTGTAGTAAATCAGACGTCAAATGCTCATCACGCGATAGGGATAAATGCGGGGACATGTGAACCCTATGAAATGTTACCAGGTTGTGGGAATTTAATTGTTGATGACGGCAGTTGTAAGTCCGGCTCGTCACCAAGTAGTACGTTAAGTGACGGTGCGGTGTACTGCACGCCGCAACCGCTATCTAATACCGTAACTCCGGTGAAATTGCATTTGCCCGGGACGGAAAAAATGGCCATGCAACAGTTTGTATTTTCTACACCACTGATATCATCGACTTACGTTGATAGTGATGCAAATTCTTCCAACACGTACCCGCCGCATCCGAACACGGTACCTTTTGCGAGAACCCGCGAACCGCAAATCGTACAGAATCACTCGCCGGCTGTCATGTTGATACCACGTGACAATCCTCAGTCAAGTAATAATCCGTCAACAAAGGGTTTGTTGCAGAGGAATTCTGGCGTGTCACGGAGATTGAACATGACAAATTGACGTTTGGTTAGCGTAAACGCGTAGGAAACATTTTCGTAAAGCGATGGGATGGTAGGGTACAAATTGGGCATCATTGTTTCCAGTAGTTGAATGCATGCATGTTCCAGTAGAAATGCATTGTGGTAAACACGTTTTTAAAACAAAACCTAACAATTTTGAACTGGCGCTAACGTGTATGTTGGCCGGAAAGTAACGTGATATTAATATTCTGCATGCAATTTAAATGTTTCCCAGAACTTCAGCAACTTTATCCCCTGCTTAATTAAACCGTTTAATTAACTTCGCGATTGTTGACTTGCTTTGACGCTGCTTTTTTTTTAAAAATGAAAACATTAAATTATTGTTTGTATTATAAAATGTGTGTGAATTTGTTGATTGAAAATGCATTATTGAACTTTCATATTCTATAAGCATTTTGCATAGTAAACATTAGCCATGTGGATAATTGAATAATATAATTTTAATGCAAATAAAATTGGAAATACATTAAAGTCCTTTAAATTATTTAACCCAAATTATATAATATATCAAAATTTAATTGTGCAAAATGGTATCTTTTGTTTGATGACAAACTGTTCTCGCAGGATGTTAGTTTACGATTCATTACATGCTTATATAAAAGCTTTTAGTAACACTTTATCTGGAATCATCGTTCATTCCTGCTTTTAAAAATGAAGATGTGTGCCACGAAGTTCATTTTCTTCATCGCTGCCATCTCTATTCAAGTGGTGAGTGAAATAAAAATAAATCACACGTCAGTATAAAGTCATTTAGTATTTTATATATTCAAATCAATGTGGAATTGATTCTTAATTTATGTTATTGACTTGCCACAAAAAAAAAATAATTCTGAAACATTTTAATAATTGCCGTTCATTATTTGGTTAATGAAGTCGTGCTCGTTTCTCTTTTTAGATTTCTATACAAGGTGGTTGTATCTGGTATGGATTATGTGACATAGACGATCCACAGGATGACAATGGAATGATACAACACCACACGAGTTGGATATTCTTCATACTAACGATGCAGCAACAATGGCCATCATTTCTTCAAATTGTCCATGGCTACTTCATCCTGGTAATTCTCAATTCTTGCATCTATTTACACACAAAAAGGAATCTTAAGTATTAGCAAGAGTGGTATTAGTGTTATACTGTTTTGTAGATGGCGGTGGCAGTAGCGTATGTTGCAGCTTGGTACAGGCCACACAGATGGAATATAAATTTTCTTTGGTCAAAATGATGTGGTCACGCTGTCCATCTTGTTGGTACAATTACCGCTTCACCTATTGCGAAATGGTTTGCGGACCGCGGCAAAACGACTTTCTCGAAATTACAGAAACCGTTAATTGCACTACGAGAACAGAAGGTTGTTAACTTATTGTTTAGAATCAAATCCAGTTGTTACCAAGTGAAGATTGGTAAAATTGAAAAATTGGATTTTCCTGGTCTTAGGTGGTTTCCATCCAGATGGAATGTATGGTATACCTACACAATGCGTATCCAGAATTAACTACTACATCGATGATGAATTGGTCGTAGGAACATACAACTCTTGTAGTGAAGTTGAAGTTTACTTCAATCAAATTAGTGCACCGGCAGTGTATATTATGTGCGGAAAGCACGGTGTGAATTGCGATCCTCACAAATGGTATGACTTTATGGGTACAAAGCAACCACCGCTGAGTCCTAGCCAAGTGGATTACGTGTACACAGGCAAGAACCCAATAGTGTCTAATGGCGTGATGTATTACCCGCTTCAGAATGACTTTGTGCCATGTGATGTGGGAGCATTTAATGATGTACGTATCTCAACTTTGTGTAGCTTGAATGCTTTTGTTTTATACATCGTGACGTTTTGAAATATGTAGACAGCATGCAGTTGCAGAGAATGTTCAGCTTCATGTGCAGAACCACCAACAACGGAACCACCAACAACAGAATCACCAACAACGGAACCACCAACAACAGAATCACCAACAACTGCACCACCCCCAACGATTGAACCTCCCAACCCTGATTCGATAAAGATTACAGTTAGCTCAACTTTTTATGTGGAGATAGACCCATCAAAGCCATTTTCTTTGACAATCAATTCATCAACTGTTATTTCTAATATTACTCCATGACCATGTACATCCATATTCATGATTGCAGGTACAGTGAAACTTGTTTAAAGGACCACTGGTGACACCAAGGGAAAAAGTCGTCCAAGCCCACGGGTGGCACCTTAACGCAGATAGTACTACACAAAAAATGAATCCAATAATTTAAAGAACGCCCAACAGCTTTCTATGTTTTTGATTATTAGGTGTACTAAAATACATGAACCCGCTGCTCTTACTTGATGGCTGTGAGGGGTTTGTACATAAACCTTGGGAATTTTGGCCTAACTTTTGAAAAAAACAAAGTGCCCTATTTGACAGGTTTTCAGCAATTTTTGCCTCGAAAATCATGGTCTTTGTGTCACGTTTGGCAGGTGGTCCATTAATACACTAATTAGGGAAGTTTCACTGTATTATCGATGCTTTAAATTATTGGTAATGGAATATAAAAACATTTATTTTGAAAATGTCTTTACACAGTTATATACAGGGTGAGACAACACTCTCTATTCAAACTTTTAGGGAATGTAGGGGACACAAAGACAAATGTTTTATGTCATATGAATGCAGGTCCTCAGGTGTCGGCCTTGGGTCCTAGAAGGCAGTGAAATGGGTTAAGTGTGAACATGATGGGCACCAAACAATCCACACGCTACACGAGCACATGTCTACCAACAACGTTTCTCTGTGAATGTAAGGGTGGGTATTTTTAACAACTTCTTGATTGGGCCATACCTCCTGCTGCCACAACTCGATGGGCATACTTATGTGATCTTTCTGCAGCAAACGTTACCACAACTGCTTGAAGATGTCCCCCTGGCTGTTCGGCAGAAGATGTGGCTTCAACACGGCATGGCACCAGCACACTACACCATTACCTTGCGTGACCATCTGAACGCCACGTTTGGGGACTGTTGGATAGGTCGTGGTGGACGCATCCTTTGGCCACCACGATCGCCTGATTTGACGAGTCTTGATTTCTTTCTGTGGGGATACGTATCCCCACAAATCAAGAAAGACTGCGTGAAAGACCTCGTGTATGGTACTCCAGTAGACTCCCAATTAAGAGGACCTCATTGTACGAATCTCTGTTGCTGCGTCATATGTGCAGGGGATTTTCGAGCATGTTCGGACATCTGTGCTTCTGCGTTGTCACGCTTGCATAGCTGCTGGTGGTCAACACTTTGAACAGTTATTAATTAAAACAGTGATGTTAATAATAAAAATGTCCACATGTTTCCCTCTGCAGTGCCCTTTAGGACCCAAGGGTGACGCCTAAGAACATGCATTCAGGACATAAAACGTTTGTTTTAGCTTGGTTATAGTGTCATCTACCTTCCCTAAAAGTTTGTAGAGATCGACTTAGTAACACCATACACTCTTGGTACGTAACACGTAATACAATTGCAGAAATTACTACCGTTTATTGACACTCTATATTCAATATATGCATTACAGGTTTACAATAATCTGTCTTCCAGGCCTTCAATATCCTTTTGCTCGTTTACAAGTCCATTGAATTCAATGCTGTTTATCCGAAGCACCGTGAATGGAATTCGCTGAACTGTACATGCGAGAAAAACAATTAACATTTTGAAGTATACTTATTGGTGATAAAATGCATAGTTAAATTTCAAATACGCTTACATCGCATTCTCCTATGACGTTTCCTTTTAATCATGTGAAACCAAGTTTTGATGTGTGAATATGTCTTTTCGATGACACATGCTTCTATTCGCATCAAGTCCTTATTTATCAGAGGCCTTCCAATTAGAGTGAAATCACGGCTTCCCACCATAAGTACCTGTTTAATATATCAAATTAGAAACTATTAAGATTGCATTAAATTATTTATATGTACTTTCACAAACTTGCTTTTTCTAAACGAAGTTGGTCCCCATCTTTTGCAGGAAACAACCCCTGAATAATTATTATGTCCTCAGCAGTAACTTTAAATTGTTTTCCCGTTATATGCACAACAGCAAATAGTCTCCCGTGGGTTTTATTTTCGATCTGATGATTGATGGAAGCGAAGATTTCTAGAAAGGAAGAAAAAAAACAACTGAGTACAAGATTTCGGTGCAACTTTATTGCAAACGGTAAAGTTTCGTGCAACAGTGTTGCGTAAGGTAAGGTTGAATAGCACGGTGACGCGATACAGTATTGCGTGCAAGGTTTTAGAATGCAAGAAAGTTGCACAGCAGTAAATATATTAGCACCGTTGCTGATTTTGATGTGATCTTCAGTAGTTTCTTGGATTTCCTCTTTCTTTATTGGTCTGTCGAATTTTCGCCATCTATTTTTAAAGGGAAAGGTGTTAAATTTTAGGAGGAGCGACGGAAATTAATTAATACCAAGAGTTAATACTTATAATACATACGTATATGGTAGGCCTTCTTGCTTTTTACTTACCTATCGTAATCTTGTGCTGTAACAGGAGGAACTGCAGTATGTCTGCGAAGACCGGCGTTTTGCTGATAGAAAATATCGAAAAACCGTTTCGATAGAAGAGGTTTGTGTAAATTTGAAGAACCTGCACAAATTCGCGGTACAAATCGCGCCAAGCGACCGGCCATTATTGATGCTTTCGTTGTTTGCAAGTTCGTTGCGTGAAAACGTTGTTGCGTGCAATATTAGGTCACGTGACCAATTCACAACACGTACATCTGCAATGGAATGTTGCGCAGCTAACGCACAGTTTGCAACATACATTTCAGTTACTAAAATGCTTTAATTGCCAATTACCCGACTTCATTATTGCATAAAGCGGTCGTAATTTAATGTCAAAACATAAATACAATATAAAATTATTCATTGCTTGATGAAATATAGCACGGAAGTTAGAATTTTCCCGCTGCAGTGACGCTGGATTGCGTGACGGCCGTACATTTTATATAGGCGTCACAATTGCCAGCGTCACGATACTGCGACGCGCAACTGTAAACATGGTGGCGCTGCTGTTGGCATAACCTAGATGTTAATTCACAGTGGATAGCGAGTGTTTTATCTTATTTAAAATTCCAATTTGAACATAAAAACGCGACGAACTCAGTGGTTTGTTTGTGGATGGCGAAAAACTATCTTCCCAAGCGAAGTTTTGCTCGGAATCGACTATTTTCTTATGAATCTGAGTGTTAAGAAAAGTTGTGTTGCATTTCGCGAAGTAAATTCTCGTGGGAACCTGAAGAAAGCGTTGTAAGCAACAATGAAAAGCGGTCCCGGATTTTTTTTGTTCGACTGAGCTCTTTGACCTGAACAGATTGCATTCCCAAGGGGTGAAGGGGCTTTCCAAGGCCATCCTTTGTTAGGTTTCAACGCCATCTGCCAAGAAAGGTTCAAAATACGGCTACATTGACCCCAGTGGGTGGGAAAGGGCGAGTAAAGGACGACAAACATGACCATATAAGGTAATGTTTGCGAGGAAGTGACGTCATCGTAGAACCTTCTAGAAGCCGGAATTGTGTCATGCAGTTAATTTTTTTCACGTGCAGTTGCCTGTATAAAAGGGGACCGTGCACAGGATCCAGCAGCATTGCAACATTTGGCTCGGTGTCTGCATCTTCACTCTCCTCGAACTGGAACCTTGGTAAGTAGTATTTGTTGTTATTTTTTATTTAGTTTCACTAGCGTAGAGATATGTGTTTATTGTTAAGCTGTTTAATAATTAGGGAAATCTGTATATGTAGGTGCTTCGTACATTATACATATCAGTGAGCAGTGCTATGCTGTAATAATAACAATCTTCTGTCCAGCAGTAAGTATATGCACGTTTTTATTTGAGATTTATATAAAAGAGCGCAGCTGCATATAAGTATTATACTTTGTGCAGGGAAAATACAACTTTCCTGTATTGTGAGATGTTGGTGATTGGCCAGCTCCAAATCTGTGAGGGAGACTGAAGGATTGAAAATTAATTTGCTGTCCTATTGTCCAGCTAACGGGCAGACATTTTGCTTGCTGCTTTTTGGGGAAGCTTGGTTTTTAGGCATATTTTAGGAGGTTAATTTCCAGCAATTTTTGTTGTGGGTTTTTGTGGTGATGGATAGTTAGGGTGTTTGGTCACAGAAGTGCAAATATGCATGTTTAGCATGGGGATGTGAGGACTTTTCATCTCCTATCGAAATAAAAATGAAATGGATATACATACTTAACAGTGTGTTTGTCCGCTCAAATTGGTTGCATTCTAAGTTTTGATCGATAAATTAGCCTCTGGTTAATTCCAAGAGTGCTAATGCTGTTCTCGGAGATTCCTCCAAGTAAAAAAGGACATTGCAAGTGAAATCTGTGAACAAGCTATGTTGAATTTTATTCAAATACTCGTTTGTATAAATCTTGTTTGGTGCATGAATAAATATAGTGATGAAATATGTGATGTCAGGTACTTTATTATTAGATAAAAACAGTCGGTTCTTGAAACTCACTGTTGAACCAGCAAACTTGAGAATGTGATGTGGCATGTCTAAAATCGTGATTATTTTAATTCTGTATATTATGAGTAAATTTCCTTGGTTTTTGAGGAATCTGACAAGTGGTTATTGTGCTGTTCTTTTATTTTTAAAAGTGCCAACTCATGGTCACATGTTGAAAATTTGTGTGTAGCTTCTGTCAACAAAAGGCTTTGTTGTGTGCACCTAAAAATAGGAATTTGTAGGGGATGATTTGTGTGCTGTCACTTGATGAACATTGTATTACAGAATATTGTGTTCACTCCGGCGGACCTGTTCACTGAGGCTACGTACGGACTACTGCGAAAACATCATGGGTGGGTCACGCCTGGTGGCAAGTGCTTGAACTTATGCAAAATGGCGGAGCAGGGGGTATAGGAAGCTAAACACTGCATTGAAACTGCCTGCAGGTTAGTGATGTTTATAACAAGTTTCTGAATGTCTTTCCTGTATCGTTTAATTAAATTAAATGTAACATTTCTAGAAGTAAAAAAATGTGTTCTTTTGATTAAAAAATAGTTTTGTTACGATCCAAAAAATAACGGGTTCTTTCGATTAAAATTAGTTTCACTTCGATCTGACCAATGGTTATGGGTGCTTTATCCGTAACCTCTGTTTGGATCAAGTGAAAAACTTGATAATTCGTTAACCATTTGTCAGGTCGTAACGAAACTATTTTTAATCAAACGAACACGTTATTTTACCATACGAAATGCAAAATTTAACTGTATTTTGGCTGAAAAACATAGTGAGAATGAATTAAATATGCCACATTTTCCAGCTCAATTTTGAATTAAAAACTTCATAAGTCATTAACCGCTGGTCGGAACGAAACGAAACTATTTTTAATCGAAAGAACACGTTATTTTACTGCTAGAAATGTCACATTAAATTAACCGATAGAGGAAAGATTTTGGGAAACTTATTATAAACATCACTAACCTTCAGTTTCAGCATGAGGTTTCAGTTTCATTCCTCTCTCAGCCGCCATTTTCGTAAGTCGCAGCGCCACCTATAGGGCTTATTCACGTGACGTCACAAACCGCGGCGGCGTTCTACAGGTTGCCAAAACGTTCGAATTTGCATAGACATTGCGCATTTTTGCGTCATTTCGACGGCAAAATCGCGTTAAATGCAGGCAAACTTCCAAATTTTGCGACCAAAGGCTTTCCTGCATTGTTAATCACACTTGGT